>JAJONR010001801.1:0-140353 GCA_029582245.1 Solanum etuberosum | reverse complement strand
TATACTAGATACATTAAATAAATAATTGTTGCCCATAAGATGTTAGATTTGAGATCGATACATTACCGTGTGGTAGTTGCTATGTAATTGATACATTTAGTATAAATTCGAATTTACGTATCATATCTAAAAAAAATAGTGCATGATACATTACTATTTATGTATCTCGTTTAAATTGATAAGTATTGTATTTATACTAGATACATTTAATAAGTAATTGTTGCCCATAAGATGTTAGATTTGAGATTGATACATTACCGTATGGTAGTTGCTATGTAATTGATACATTTAGTATAAATTCGAATTTACGTATCATATCTAAAAAATTAGTACATGATACATTACTATTTATGTATCTCGTTTAAATTGATAAGTATTGTATTGTTACGAGATACATTAAACTTGTAATTGTTGCCCATACGTTGTTTGGTTTGAGATCGATACATGTAGTATAAATTAGTATTTATGTATTATGCCCGTATAATTTGACGTAACTATGTATCATATACAATTTTTTTTTATGAATATGATAAACAATGATTTAGTTATAAAATAGTAATGCACATAGATAACAAACATATGATACATAGTCAATAAATTGAGCCTATTGTTCGCGTTTTCCTTTAAAATAAAAGAAAATTAAAAAAATAATAATAAAAGAAATCAAAAGTTGAAGTGATGGAAAAAAATCTACCTCTTGAATAATTTGAAATCATTAATTGGAAAGAGAAAAGATTTGAAATTCAAAAATAGATTAATTGATGTAATTATGGATAGATTTGTGGTGTGAAAAAAGGAAGGAAAATCATGGATATGAGATTTCAAAATAATGTATTCGGAATAGGGGATGATGAGAGAAAAAGAAGGAATTTTTGATATTTTTTGAAATAATAGAAAAAATATGAAAATATGATAATAAATGACGTGTAGTTAAGTAATTTTTCCTTAGTAATTTCCCCAACTATTTTCACAATCATTATATGGATCATTTCTCTATTTGAAAGCGAATAAATAAAAAAAATAGTATTAGTGCTTCTGAAATATTAGGTAAATGCAAATCAAACGTTTTACATTAAATCAACTGAAATTAGCCTTAATAGTTATTAAAATTTTAAAACAAATTTATATCATTTAAATTATGAGTATTTATAAGTGGTGCGATAAACAAGTACTTCTTAAATTTATTAAACACATAAATTATGATATTGACCACTCGATCACATAAAAAATAATATTGATCACTCGATCACATGATGAAGTATTTCTATTAAATATTTAAAATTCAAATTTTTGATCTTTTTGTATATTTTCAAATGCTCTGAACGTAATGTAGTTAATCATTTAAATTATAACCCTTCATTTAATAATAAGCCCTAAAACTTAGGTCATATTCAATTAAGGTTGATTTGTCTAATTAAAAAAATGTGATTTAGTTTATACAATTAACTTATTTATATACATAAATATTTCAAAATATATTTTAAAACCTTTGTAAATTTTTCATTAAAAATATTTAACAAAAAACACCTTTTTTTTTTACGTGTTTAAATATTTTAGTAGAATATGACATAATTTACGTCTCTAAATAAAATTTAAGAAATTGTATGTGTATTTGGCAATACACTCAGGATCTGGTGGCTAGGCTGCAAATCTAAAGTAGCACAGGTCACGTGCCGGTATAGACTACAGTCATCACGTGTTACATTTGGTGATAAAGGATAAGATTGTGAAGCTAAATTACAAAATACAATTTCATAAAAAAGTAAAAATAAATTAAAATCAAAATAATTTTACCTTCTGATATAAAACTTTTCGATGCAAATTCAAATTTAATTTAATCGGTGGGAATTCTGAATTACAATTATAAAAAAAATAAAAAATGACAATTATTAGTGGGGTCTCCATCTATTCCAGAATTCATTCTTAGCCAAAGAAGACCTCGATCCTTGAGAGAATATTATATTATTTTTTTAATATTTGGGGTAGATAAGGTTGACACCTCAAAAGTAAAAGTCTTACCTTTTAATTCTCCCTAAACAAATAAAATTAGAAAAATAGACTACCCACTGCTTTTAAAAATAAAAAATGTTTCGAAAGAATTAAAACGACTAAGGGTTGTGTGAAGGATCAGAGTACATTCCACAGTTGTTATTTTTCTTTTTTAAGAAAACGAAATTGGTGTAGAATAGGTGAAAATAAGGGAGAGGATTACATTGTAAGGTGTCGTTTGGTAGAGTGTATAAAAATAATATTCAATAAAGTATATTAGTAATGCATGCATTAATTATATTTGTATTAGTTATGCATAAATTATTTCTTATGCATTGTTTGGTTTGGTGTATTAAAAATAGTATGCATTGTATAAAAATATTTATTTACAAAAGTATCCTTCATAATTATGGTGGAAAAGATGTAAAAATACTTTTGAAGGATAATTGGGTCTTTAACCATATTAATGCATGTATTAAATCCTTTGCATTACTAATACCTAGAAATCCATGGTATTAGTAATATACACTCCTCAATACACAATAGAGTGTATAACTAATGCAAACATTAGTTATACTTACTAATACATATAATTAATGCATGCATTATTTTTGCTAATAAATTCTACCAAAAGATTTTACTAAGATTAGTCAACCAACTGAGTTACTAAGATTTTACGTTGCTATTGATATTCCTCTGAGCCTCTAAAATCCAGAAAGAATTACACTCTAGATGATGATATATGTACAATACAAAGTATTGGGTTCCTTAGTAAAAAAAATCTCGAGTTCAAGCCCAGAAGTCTTTCATAGGTATCGCTTCACCTTCAAAATGAAACTTCCCACTACAAAATTGAATTAGCCAGGGCAGGGTGGATCTAGGGTGCCGAAACGGATTCAAATGAACCCCTTTCTTTGAATAAAATTACAATGAATATACAAAGTCAAAATTATTTTTTAAACATATATGTATTTTAAATTATTGTAGTTTTTTATATGTATTTCTTTATATTTTGAATCTCGTAAGTGAAAAGAACTTGTTCTGCCACTGGATATTATATATCAAACCAAAGAGAGTCAGTTCACTTTATTTTCCAATATGTTATTATTTATATATATACAAACTTTAAGCATCGAGAGACGAGAGGTCCATCTTAACATATACACTAGAGGAATAACCTTTCCATGCTTTAAGTTTTCATATTACTATAAGATTGGATCTTGCCATACTATACTTATACCTCTTCACACAGACGGTAACTGCGAATAGTAGGGGAAGGGGAGTAAGATGGTTTCTAGAACCCGAACTTAGGTCCCAGTCTTCTTTTCCTGAGGCGCTCGGCGATAATAAAAGCAAGTTCAAGTGCTTGAGAAGCATTGAGTCTTGGGTCACAATGTGTATGGTAGCGTGAGCTCAGATCATTGTAAGTAATTGTCCGAGAGCCTCCAGCGCACTCTGTTACATTCTGACCTGTCATCTCTAGATGCACACCACCAGGATAGCTCCCTTCTTGATCGTGTACATCAAAGAACGCTCTTACCTCGGCCTACACAGATACACGCAATCACAATATAAGCTACGGCGAAAAGAAATTCACTAGGATAGTCTACTCGGTAAGTATAAAAAGCATAACGTCACAGAATTTCCTATACTAGTAAAGGGTTTATTAGATCTTATTATCAACTAATTTCTTGCCTTGTACTAGTTCGAAATGTAGATTCAATGGCATGCAACCTCAAAGCTTTCATGAATGTTCAATGACACGCGATCTTCTCCTATAGTTTCTTGGTTACTAAAACAGTTTCGAAATACTTTACTTATATTGCCAAGGGTGGCAGATAAATATTTTTGAAAAAAATACAGCAGAATTCACATACCACGAGAACATAAAGCAAGTATATAAAGCAGGTAGAATAGCATCATACCCGGATAGAGTCAAATGAACGTGTTTTGAGTCCACAAGGGGCTTTAGTGGTATTTCCATGCATAGGATCACTGACCCAAGTGACAATTTGACCAGCTCCGCGAACAGCCCTGATCAGATGGGGAAGCTTTACTCTCATGTTATCAGCTCCCATCCTGGCGATTACTGTAATCCTTCCTGGTCTATTTTGAGGGTTAAGAATGTCAATAAGCTTGACTAGTTCATTTGGATCCATTTTGTGACTCACCTGCAATATTGAAACAAAGGTAGCTTATATAGCATGTACGCCCATCAATCAGTCAACTAACTATGTCTAAACTCCAAGCTAGTTAATATCGTGGAAACTAAGGGAGCTTAAAATCTGGTGATACAGTAATTGTTTTCATTGGAAAATGAAGAGCTGGATACTAGAATTGTACATTGCATTCAACGTTTTAACTCTGGTCGGTATTTGTTCTCTCCATCCTAGTTTATATGACTCGGTTTACTTTTTGGGACATCTCAGATGCTTGACACCATTCTTCTAATAATATCATTGATAAGATTTCAAGAATTCAAATTTATGTATTATTTTAATTTTAAACTTTGATATGATGTTTCTTCTCAAATTTAGCTTAATACTACCTCTTATTCAATATATATAAAAGTTAAATTAATATCATAAACTCCATCCTACTCGCACTACATATAGAGAAAGACCTAAATTTTCAGAAAATATAAGTCCAAAACATTGTCATCTCTTTTTGTTAACCAGTATTCAAACATTCTAGACTTTTTACTGCTAATCACAGGCTAAAAGTTGAATCTCAGCATGTAAATTGTCAAAGAATAGACGAAGGTCCAGGCACAGTTAAATGTATCTCCAAGGCATGACTTATAATTCACAATCTCCATCTTTCCCTTCAACTCCTTATCACATGCAGATGGCAATCTTAAGTTTATTCGTTCCACATCTTACAAGATACTCCGCAGAGCCCTTCATAATTAGCATATCTTACCATACTCCTTTTTTCCATCAAAATAAAATGCAGTAAAAGAAGTGCACTGTACCTTGATTCCAAGTGGATTGGCAATTCCTCTCAAGAACTCAACATGAGCACCATCCAATTGCCTTGTTCGTTCCCCAACCCAAATCATATGAGCGGAGCAGTCATAATAAAGACCAGATGTTGAATCCTCCCTCGTAAGTGCTTGTTCATAAGGCAAGAGAAGGCACTCATGTGATGTCCAGAAATCAGTTGTTGTCATGATTGGGTGGTCAACTGTAAGCCCAGCAGCAGTCATGAAGCCCATGGTTTCGTCAACTCGGTGAGCCAGTTCACGGTACCTTCGGGAAACATATTGCTCACAAAATTGTTTGTCATGGAAGTTATAATAAAAGGACATTCAGACTACAAAAACCAATAAAAGACAAACATTTTCTTTCGATAAGTAACAAATATAGCATAGCAGAAGACATACCTGTCACCTTGCTCGCTGCGATCAGTAAAGTCAAGATTCCACTCGTTTACCCTCTGCATGGCAGCATAACCTCCAGTAGCAAATGCCCTGAGGAGGTTCAATGTAGCTACAGACTGAGTATAGGCCCTAATCATCCTATGGGGGTCAGGAATTCTTGATTTCTCATCAAAAGTATCACCATTCACATTGTCTCCCCTGTAACTTGGCAGCTTCATGCCATCCTTTTCTTCAAATGGATCAGATCTTGGCTTTGCAAATTGACCTGCCATTCTACCCACCTAACCAGTAAAGTACAAGTATAAATAACCAAATCTTGGACCACAACTTACAGAATCAATCAACAATCAAAAGTAAAACTATCTTTGTTACAACCACAGAAACCGCTAAAATGAATACATTGCTCCTGATTTTAAACGTCGAGATGCAGTTGCTGATTCGTCTGCTTGATATGCATGTGAAATTTCGGATAATTAGTCAAACAAGAGAATTTCTTAATTATAATTGGAACCAAGACCTAAGCAGCAGACTAAAGTAAAGTTCAATCAAGTATTTTGCCTAAGCAACAAATAAGAATAAATTCCAAATATCATTTTCACCATGAAGCAACAAGCACCATTTGACTTATTTCAAGCACATCCTCATCAGTTGCTTTGTATTAGGCCAACCATCTAAAGCTGTCCCAGAGCAATCAAATGGAATAAAGATTTCACTTAACAGATACTATAATCAAGATCAAATTTAATCATTTAAGTGTCAATTAGTGTGAAAACGTAACAATTTTTTCCTCTACCAACTAATTAAACCACCTGAAGGGCTTGAACAGCTTAAGACCAAGTTCTGTAAATTTGTATATATGACAGACAAAGACCACCTATGGCACCGTTGGGCGATGACTAGTACAAACATTAGGTATGAAGTAACTAACTCAGAGAGAAAATCACCTTGATTACAGGCATTTGACCACCAAACATAAGCACAACACCCATCTGTAAGATGACTCTGAAAGTGTCCCTAATGTTATTAGCACTAAATTCCTTAAAGCTCTCAGCACAATCACCACCCTGCAACAAGAAAGCATTCCCAAGAGCAGCTTCGCCCAATTTCTCTTCAAGATTCCTAGCTTCCCCAGCAAATACAATTGGGGGATACGTTGAAAGGGTCTCGAGTACTGATTCCAGCTTTACCTTATCAGGGTATTCAGGGAGCTGAGAAGCCGGCTTCGATTTCCAGCTTTCAAGACTCCATTTTCCTTCTGGGTTTTGAGCAGTTTTTGCTGTTGTTGAGGGTGGAGATTGAACGGCTGAGATGGGTTTGATTCTAGGCTTGATTTTGGAGTTTGACGGGGTTGTTATTTTCCCAAATGAAGAGAAGAAGATGGGTTTCTGTGAAGGTGAAGACTTTGGGGCTTGAAGGCACGAATTGGGGAGGGCTGAGCCACCCCTGTTGCCGCCGCCAGTGGCGGCTGCCAGAGCCATTTTTGTGTGTTTTGGTTGGGATTGGGGAATGAATACAAAGAGAATTGAATAATCGCTCAGTGAACAAGATGCACAGACACCTGAATTTGTTTAGAAGTTATTTGGGATGTTCAATTATATATTTCTTATGAATATTGAAACTCGATTAATTTATAAATTTATTTTTGTATGGTATACCTCACTCCCAATAATTCTTTTTTCTAATCTGCGAAGCAAAGCCCAACTAACTCAGATTTATACATTGTAGAGTTATTTTTGAATACCGAATTCCTAACAATTTCTTTTCATACCTTAGTCGAAACCGAGAAGTAAGCATTTGCTATCACTTTACCTTATTGTTACGTTCGTATGTCTTATTAATCTTTTTAGTAATCTATAGTCCTTTTCTCCATTGCAATAATTAACTGAATATAAAAATATTTTGACACATACAAAAGCTTTACTGAAATCTTGTTGGTCTGAATGCGTCATGACATTTAAATTTTAATGCAATATATATATATATATATTAATTAAAGATAAGAAATTTAAAGTTAAATTTTTTTTCAACTTTCCCTTGTCATCTCACCCTCAATTCTCTAAACAAAATTTCATGTACAAGTAAACAATGACTTATAAAGTTTGAAAAAACATTCATTATCAAAAATATTTAAATTGCAATTAATTAACAACTACTAGAGTCCATGAGATGCAAAGAACAAATTACAATACGAGACGTATCACCACGAATTAGAAATAACCAGTAATTCAACTATTGTTGGTAAGAATGTCAACATGGAGAGGTGAGGCAGGCAGGGACTTAGCCATGATTTGCCTACTTTTCTTTGATAAAACTGATGTCGATGTTTACCTTGCGTGCACAAATTTTTCATTCGTTTTGACAATCAAGAAGAATACCATACGGTACAAAATCAATATAACTACCAAAATAGCAAGATCTACCCATTTTGAGTAGCCCATTTCTACTTGCCATTTGTCTCTCAATACGTCTTCTCCGCTAATAGTAACATTGATTCCATTGACATTATCTGTAAAAAATAATCCTTCAAATTCATTCTTAAACATGCCTTGGTAAGCATACTTGTGGAACGAAATGTAGTATAACGGGTACTTCCAAATAATTTTAGGTAACTCGTTAGGTATCTGGAAAAAACCGCCACTTAATATCATCAATCCTTGTATTCCTGCACCTACTACAATGCCCATGAGGAAATTAGGCACGATAGCTGCAACGTTAGTCATTAGGCTCTCGACTATCATCATACTAATGAAGAGGACCAGAGAAAAGTAGATGAAATGCTCGAATCCGGGTTGAAATCCAGTGATGAAATAGGCAATGGAACCTGGAACTAGTGAAATCAGTAACAAGTACGGCATGGAAGAAACAGTGTTGCCAATCACAAAAGCAGAAGAACCATAGTGTCCGTTCAAGTTTTCCCTTTGAAATACCTGTATTTTTCTCGTTTTGAGATTAAATTAATTAGTTGTGACAGAAAGATTAATTAATTTGTTGGATATTATTATACCTTCATGTCCTCCACAAATGAAGGGAATCCACCAACTGTCATGAATGAAACAACGAAAGCCACCATTAGACCTCTTTCCTGGAAAATTGTTCATGATCATATAGTGTGTTCGTTTAGTAGTAGTACTAAAATTTCTTCTGATTTCTTGTTTATACCTCGATTGAACGATAGCTTAAGTCCACGTTATAGTAGATAGTGCCAAGACCTAAAGCAAGGATGACATAAGACACGGATCGCATCCAGTAGTAGCCAAAATCACGAAACATGTTCACAGATGATCTCCTTGTCAAAACAAGGCTTTGCGTGATAAAATTTGCATGACTTCTTTTTTCCAATATTTCACCTCCCTGGAAAATATACAATGGTGTTAAAGAGTGATTCCTTCTCATCACGTGCATACATACAGAGCGGATACTAGTTATAGGTCCAGACTGTGAACTCAGTTATTATTATTGTATATTAACTCTAAATCAATTCATAAATTTCAACTCCTGATTCCGCATCCCTTTTGGGAGTTTTTGCTTACCTGTTGACATATTTCTGCAACCTGATTCTGAACTTTTTGGTATTCCTCGGATGATTTATATGAATTAATGAGAAAATCTACCACTTCTTCTGTTGGCTTTCTTCCAGCTAAACCATGTTCGATATCCTATTAACAGGGCATAATTAATAAATTCAGTAAAAATGCAAACTTTGCCCTCTCCAAGAATTATTGAAAAATAGTAAAGAAGTACGGATAACACTATTTATTTACCTCGTCAAAATCCTTGTTTATTGTTTTAAGAAAATGATCAGACGGATTCTGAAGAAGTGGGCAAGGGAATCCATTTGTCCTGAAAAACTACAATACCAAAAACAGAGATTGAAAACAAATGTAGATTTTACATATACTTTGCATTACTTGACATGTTAATATTCCAATAATTAAGAGTTCATTTCTTCAACATCATTGAACTATTGAAAATTGACTAACAAAGTCACTCATCTTTTGCTATTTAACTCAAAAATCATCTTTTTTATGTATCGAAAATATCACTTATCATTTAAAAATGACCGTTTAAGCAATAAACTTTATACAGTAATTCATATGCTTATACCTCAATTGCTGCACTAGCCGGTCCAAAATACACAGTTCTTCCTGAAGACAAAATGCAGAGACTGTGGAAAAGATTGAAAACTTCAGCACTTGGCTGATGAATAGATGCAATAATGGTTCTTCCGCCTCTTTGGCGTGAAATTCCGCTCATCACATAATACGATGCAGCGCTGTCTAGGCCACTGGTTGGCTCATCAAGGAAAAGAAGTTTTGGTCTCGTTAGAATTTCAATGCAGATACTGAGTCTCCTCTTTTCTCCTCCGCTTATTCCTTTATTACCAAATCCTCCAATTCTCGTGTTCATTGCATCTTGCAACCCCATATCCTTTATAGTTTGTTCTGCTATTTGTATTTTCTCTGATTTTGACATTGAATCTGGGAGTTGTAGTTGCGCGGAGTAGTAAACAGCTTCTTTAACTGTTAGCGTTGCTATCAGAGTTTCATCTTGAGTCACATATGCCTGATTTTGTAGGATGAAGAAATTAACATGTGTTTGACGTGATGCAGCAGGGCATTTGCAGTATAATTTAGATGAATTAAGATTTTTAACTTACAGAAGTTCCATAAGAAAGTTTTTGCTTGTGACCATTGATTAGAATATCCCCACTCTGTCTCGTGCTGAAATCCAGTCGCCCTGATCAATTAGCAGATTTAATTTTCGAAGATAACTAAACATATATATCAAATTTGGGAGCAAAGAATACCAGCTAACGCGTCGAGAAGTGTAGATTTGCCAGAGCCAGAAGGACCCATTACAGCCAATAGTTCACCTGGGCGAGCATAGCCAGTGACACCTTCAATTATGTTTTTGCTTCCAATAGAAACAGATACACACAAGTCATTCCATGTCAACAAAACACCTTCATTCAATTTTTCATCCTCCACCTTTCCAATTCCGATATTCTGCCACATCTCCATATAAAAATATACTACGTAGCTAAAATAATTAAATTCTAGAGGAATAATTAATGGCTAACTGTCCTTTTTTACAAATATATTGGGACAACCACATTACGTACTATTACAAACTAGCAACTATATATCATATATATATATATATATGAATGCGCTATTGCTAGTGTACTTTATAATTACTTCAAGGAGGTGGTATATAAGTGAAGTTAAAAAAGAAAAAAATAGTAAGGAAACTAGTTTATATGCTTACATATATATAGGAGGAAAATCTCAAGTTTAAATTGATAGTATATAATTATTCAATAACATGTCTATTACATATATGTAAAAGTAGGTCATGCATGCTAAACCGTCTTGACAATGAAGCCACTAAAGTAATGGCTTGGAGACTTTTTTTTTTTTTTCTTCTAAATATTCTTTCATATGTGACTACCCATTTTGTTGTTTCATTTATATTCTAATTACTAACATCAACCCACATTATTATTTCTATATTTCTCTTTTTTATTCTTTCCTTTCTTTTTTATGATCCCTTCCTAGGAGCTCCCACCATTTTTTCTTTTTTGGTGCCTTAAACTCACAACATTCCGGTTGAAAGTGGGGAACACTTTTTAGCTTCCCCAACGGTCAAACCGTTTGCATTATACAAAATATATTGTTGGTTGTTCTCGAAAATAACAACTCTTCTTTTTTATGTCTTTTTTTCATATCAAGTTATCATTATATTGAAGCTATACAACACTATTTTGATATCATTATATTATCAACTCATCATATTTAGCACTTTACTTTTTCGATATCACTATATTAAATTCTTGAACCAGATTTTATTACTCTAGCTTTATATTGTATTTTTTCCATTGAAAATTTCTTTTGATTACATTCCTACTTCATAAGGTTTTTGTACCTCAAATTCTCTGCCAACCTTACTTGTAGGATAATAGTGGATATGTTATTGTTATTCCAATTATATATGTCTAACTAGTGAAAAAAATTGACTTTAAACCCCCAATCTTATTAAAACGTTGTGCATGCATGCTATCAATTTCAGCAAGTTCAGGCACATTACCGAATAGGAATTGTTACAAGTAGGTAGCTTGGAAACGGCGCAGATGAAGGATTAATTCGTACCTAATTAATCTCATTAATTTATTAGACGGTAGTCATGTGCCACAACTCTCTTTTTTTTGGGTCTTATTTGCCTGCACAACACACTTATTTTTTTTAATTTTTTTTTTCCTATTTTCTATCGGTATCAGATATTTATATTAAAGTTTGATTAAATTTGGATTCACGTTGAAAAATTTCACATTATATTAAAGATAAAGTGCTCCCTAACAAAGGTGACTTTATACTCAAAGGGGCTCAAACTCGATATTTAAGAGGATTCGAACTTAAAATATTTTATTAAGGATGAATGAATACTTACTACTCTATCACAAATTTTTTTGGTTGCGCAACACTCTTTCACTTCTTACATACTTTAATATTTTTTATTTTTTTTCGTCTTTCAAAATGTTGAACAGATTAACTGAAATCATTTCCTAATAATTTTGATTTAGATATTGTTTTAGAGGGCGGAAAACTATACAACATGATTGACACTAGCTAGTTGTTTATGAGGCATCTTTTTGCCTTACAAATTTTTTATGCTTTTGCGAGAAAAAAAATACTCCCTTTATTTTATATTAAGTGAATCTGTGAGGTAATATATATCTAAATAGAATATCATTTTTCACTTTTATCATTTTAGTTATTCTCAAACTATTCTTAAAAATATAAATAATTCAAAGTAAAATCATGACTCATGAATATGAGCAATTAACTCTCTTGAAATTATCGCTTAGAAAATGTAAATGAGCAGCAAAAATAAAAGAAATTTCCAACAATTCTCTTGAACTTTGAACAATCCACTTATTTTGAACATTAAAAAAAGGTCTACAATTCACTGACTGTATCACCGATTTTATTCCCTCTTTCTTGAATAATATCACTTAAGAGTTTAACTAATATACATCCATGGTGTAGATTCTTTTTACACAATTAAGTATTTTAAAGCTTGTTGTAAGTCAAATTCTCAATATTTTTATTTAAAAATAAATAAAATATTAATTAAAAAAGTAGAATAAGGTAATTTAGACTCTATATTTACTCTACCCAAATATTTTTATTGTGTACCAAAAATATATGCGTATATTCTCCTTTTTTTTTCTCACGCCATTGAAGGAGGCAAATGATACACCATTGAAACAAAGTATTATTCTTTATAGTGGTTCTACATACAACAATTTCTTTTGTATAAAATAATCGATAAAAAATCATAACTTTTTTTTTGAGAAATTAGACTAATAAATTTTCCCTAAGTGCAACAAAGAAGTAATTTTCAATTACATATTAATGGTGTAATTCACTCCATAATATCTAGAACTTAATTGATATAAGTAATTCTTAAAAACCCAAATATAACATATAAACAAAGATAAAAATAAAAATAAAAATAAAAATTGAAGTAAGAATCTAACAAAGAAGGAGGGTTGAAGATTTAGAAGGGGGAGAGAGAAGGGAAATGAGTGAAATGTGTAAATAACAAGAATAAACAATTATTGCAGATTAAATTACCTGATAATGTAAAAAAAAATTACCCCATCCGTGCATATATTAGTTAAAATCCTCACTTAATTCCCTTACCTTTATGGGTTTGGGAATCAATATCTCTTTTTAGAACGAAATTTATCTTGATCTTAAATCAACAATTAAAAATGAATAGAATCATTGCATTTAAATTTAAAATGTCAAAGATAACCCTTAATTAACATGAATTATAACTTTCATTTTTTTCAATATTTTTAAAAACTCTAAGAAATTGTAAGTGGAATAAAACTAAAAACGATAAATTATAAGTGAACTACAAAAATTGGTTCTCCCATAAAAATACTTTACAAATTACATTAACCACATATATAAGTTAAACTTTAATAGGGGTGTGCAGATTTTTCAGACAATATTTTTCAATTTTTTTATGTTTAAGTTGAACAAAATGTTTGGAATTTTTTTTTTCTCTGGAAAAAATAAGTTACTTGAAAAATGAGGAAAATAACTTTTCTAACGAAAGTAGAAAAATTAAGTTGCATAAGTGACCTCCAAATTTAGTGTCTCCTCCCCACCAAACGCTCACCCCTTAACCATCCAACCCGAAACTCCCACTTCCCACTCCTATTCCCTTCGTAATTTTTGCTAGATAACATATAAATGCTCTTAAAATAATATTTTATTTCTTATTACCAAATACTAAAATATAACTAAAAGAACCAATTAGAAAACATTTTCCTTCCTGCCAAATACATTAAACACACAGTTAGGAGCCGCTTTTGTAGTTAAATGATTCCGACAGTAAAATAAATTAGGAATTAAACTTTAATGACTAAGTGTATGGTTTAAAGTTTTGATTAAACATACAGTTAGAAGCCGCTTTCTTCAATTAAATGATTCCAACAATAATACAAATTAAACACTCTATATTTTTGGTAGATCTCTGTTTCTTGAGAGAGTAATTATATAGAGATAGTGTAATGTCCACTTTACCCTTTTAATATTTTGAATTTGGAAAATAATATCTCAAATTACATAACCCCCACCCCACCCTTTTTTTAAAAAAATTCTTCTTATTTCTTTTGGTTTTCACAATTTGAGCATTAATTAGGTTTTATGGTATATTTCATTTATTTTAGAAAAATCAAAACTTGTCTTTCTCTAGCAATGTCAAAGAGGATATATATTATGATCAACATTCTAAATCAAATCCTGATTAAGTAATCAAATAATCTAGGCAATAGTACTTAGAGACTGTTTAAGAAAAAAGAGAGACATATGGAACCATAATCACTTAACCAATGATATAAGCTCTAAAAGCAATAGCTCTTAATTCAAACAAACAAAATTTCATATTTAGGGTAAAACATTAATATAACGCTAGTAAAATGAGAATGAATAAGGAACATTACTTTTCCCTCCATTCTATTTTAGTTGTCATGATTAGGTTTGGTACAACTGAAGAAAAAATTATTAAGGAGTATTATTTGACCAATATATTCTTTATTAATTCTTTAGTCTTTATATATATACTAGTGAAATTGTCCGCGCTTCGCGCGGCTATATGAAATATTTATAAGATAATAATATGTAAAATTTATATTTAAGTTATTGTCGAATATATAAGATAATATTGATATTTCTCTTCAGCGATATGATACATTTTTTCATCGTTTTTTAAATATATAAACTAGACTCCATCCCCTCCCTTCTGTCCAAGACTCTTGAATCAGTCTCGTCTTACATTTTTTTTGCATCTTTTTAAGTGCAAACTATTCATATGTATATAGTAGAACAAAATATTCACCGTGGTGAAGTAAATGGAATAAGAGGTAATATTTTGAAATAACAATATATTGGATTATGTTGACAATATTTTGTATGTTTTAAGTTCCTCTATCTTTTGTAGGAGTACTAATTTTCTATACAAATTCTAATTTCGTTAAAAAGAATTTGAATTTTTTCATTGTGTCTTTATTATTACATTTGTTTATTATAATTTTTAAACATTAATTAAATATTTATTAGAATTATGAAAAATGATACATACAAAAGTTATGAATAATATTTAAGATTAGAAGTTACAAGTAAGATGAAGAGACATGAGTTATAAATAATTCAAATGTACAATTTTATTAGACATTAAATACATTAATAATTATGCATTGATTTTGTTTGTAAAATAAATAAATGAAAATAAGTGGTGAAAATACAAAAAATGAACAAAAAAATATAATAATCAATGACTGTATAAATATTATAAATATATTTCAAACAAAAAAGAATAGAGACGAAAATAGATTGTTACATACGCAAGAAAATGGCATTATGAAATTAATATTTTATTTTTAAATTACTTTTTGCAAGTATAATAAAAATGAAACTCCTAATCATCATAATTTTTTTTGTTGTTGAAATGGGATAATTATATTAATTGTGCTTCATTAAAAAAAAAGAATACTAAAGAACCAAATGATAAGCATTGACAATACATATAGCTAAATTATTTATACAAACCAAAGTTTAATTATTATTTTTTTAAGCAAAAGTAGCTAAGTAACTAATACAAGTCAAAGTAAAAAATGTTTAATAAAAAATAATCTCTAATTATGCTTCCCCCTCCCTCTCTTCTATCATCTTCCTTTGCAAGTAGATCTGTCATCATATTTTGATCCATATGTCAAATTCTTCATCATATGCTATCAATTGAATAAAAAAAATATAAATAAATAAAATATCATATACCAATTAAAAAATAATTATATTAAAAGAATGAAGAAATTTAAACTATATGTAATATATCTATGTATTATTTTTCAATAGTATTAACAATACTAAATAATAATCATCTCTTGAAATCTAACAAATATTATAATCAAATTACATTATATCCCAAAAACTGATTATTAGAAAGAACAATTGCATACTGACAACAGATTATTCATTATTACTAAGGTATTTTTTTTTTATCATACTTACTTAGTGAATGACAAGACATACATAAATAAAATATAAGAAAGCATGTCCAAGTAAATAAAAATAAATGAAATATATCTTACCTTCATGTACTTCTTTTTTGCTACATGTTAGTTAATTCACAAAAAAATATGATGAAGAAGGGAAATGATAATGTCTAATGTGAATCTTCATGAAACTAAATATATATAAATTTATATAGGCAAATAGAGGAAATGAAAAAATAAAGACTTAAGAATGAATGAAATATTTCTTACCTTCATGTACTTTTTTTTTTTAACTTGTTAGTTCATTCACAAACCAATATGATGAAGAAGAGAAAGGATAATCTTGAATGTGAATCTTCATGAAACTAAATATGAATTTATAGGCAAAATAAAGGAATACCATAAGACATTGTAAACTTACAAATTTAAGTTTGGAGGTTATGGACATAAAAATTATGGGAGTTATGAATATTATTAAAAGTAAAAATTAAAGAGGTGTAAGTCATGAGTAATAAATCCTTGTGAATAAACTAAATAATAAAGAGAAAAAATACTTAAAATATAAAATAATATTTTCATTTTATGGTTAGAAGTGAGACAAACAAATAAAAAAATGAATATGAAGAGTTTTTGTTATAATGTTCCACCATTTATTAAATATTTATTTGTAATAAATTAAGTAATTTAATTTTACAATAAAATAATTAATTTAAATAAGAAAAAAAGACCAAAAAAAGGGCAAAAAAAAGATAAATGCAAATGGAGGCCATAGAGAGGTGCCACATCACCTTCTCTATGTTTCTCATTTATTATATATATAGATATAGATGTGTGTGTGTCTCTTAATTATAGAATATTAATATTAAAGGCAAAGTTGAAAAAAAACAATTAATTCTCTTTTAGTGGTTTAAATTAAAAATTATTTCGGAACAAATATTTTTTGTATCCACGACAACTAAAAAAAAAAAAAAGAGCAGAGGGAATATTAATTATATTCCGTTTGTACAATCTTTTTGCATTTATGAAGTGTAACTGTCATTGGACGAGTCCTCTCTCTACGAGATATTTTTGATCAAATGAAAATTAATAGTCTAATTAATTTGGGCAATATTTGACTTTAAGTTATAAAAAATATTGCGAAAGCTTCGAAATTGAGAAATTTTCTTCTCCCTACTGTTAGAAAAAGTCCATTTTTGTCCTTAAAACGAAGCTCCCTTGTGAGGGTAATTATAATTCATATTCAAAAGTAAAGAATAAATTTGGATATGAATCATGAATGAACCAAAAGAAACGAAGAATAAGTTGTTTCATTTTAAATAGTATTGTGGAAAATAATTTGGATATTTTCCTCTCAATAAATCAAATACTTAGGGGGTCATTTGATTTGAAAACAAGTTTTTATTGACGGATTTATTTGTTGTATTAAAAATAACATGCATTATATAATTTATTAGAATAAATTATTTGTTTACCTAGAAGAAACAAAGAAAAACAAATATTCCCCACCTTATTTAGTAGAAGAGGAGTTTGAGGGATTTTAAGAGTATTTTTGTTATTTTTATCTAATTTCGATATTATTATTCCACACTCCATTTAACTTATTTAGATACTAATTATTAATTCTGATTTAATTTATCTAAAAATTAATAACCAAATAAAAGAGTATAAAACAATAATAAAATTATATTTCAAAACTACGCATGCACGCCCAGCCTACCGAACGAACCATGTGTCTATTTTTCCAGTGAGCATCTAATATTTAGACTTGGCTAAAAAATAGTTTTCAATTTTTTAAATTAAGAGCCAAAAGAGGCACATGTGCTCAAAATCTTTTTTTTTTTTTTTTTTTAACAATAAGTCAAATCCATAAACAAACACAAGCATAGGGGCAAGGTAAGTTTGTTCCTTGTATACATTCTTGTATTTTTTATTTTGTCTTAGTTGTATTTGTTGTCCAAATGAATACTATGATACACATTATATTCTTTACGCAAATAAATGCAGTTGACATAAATTGTATTCGTTGAGTAAAGAATACAACAAATACAGGTAGAAATAACAAAAATTTACTACGAAAAATAAATATTGAAACAATAGCTAAACTTGAAATTTGAGACGTTTATCCTTTAAGATATTTTTGTTAGATTAAGTATATCCCCCGAATTAAACCAACTTTTCAAATTTCAAGTACTAACAATTAGGAGAAACAAACTCTTTATAGTAACAAAAATAATTAGATTGTTTAAGAAGAAAAACGTATCAATAGAAGGAAAGTTTTTTTTTTTAATATTTCAGTATAACTTTTCAAAAAGGCAATAATCTGAATCTATAGGTCAAAGAATTTTAAAAAAATAATCTAAAAAGTAAATTTAATTAAAGTATAATTTAGTTGAATTATTTTTCAAAATGGAACATGCTAAATTTTTTATATATCTACTTTCGTTGGTAAACCAAAATTCATCGTGCCGTCTATTTGGACATTGCCATTTAAGTGGAGTGTTCTAACTTTTGTGCACAAATAGCTTGTATGAAACTGTTATGAATGGGCCGAGATCAATTACTTATAGCAAAGCAGTCCAATACTATGTGCGTGATCCAAAAATTATGCAGAATATCAAATTTAGCCTATGTTAGGTACTATAGCTATAATTTAAAAAAATTATAATTCGCGGTTACAGTTTTTTCAATTCTTGTTATACGTTTGATTTGTATAATTTGTATAATTCGGTTCTTGATTGTATAAATCCAGAATTTTGTATATCCTTACCCTAGCTATTTGTATACGATTTATGAAAAAATCATAATAAATTACCTTGTTTGTATATTGACAAGCGAAATATACAAACGGAGTTCTGAAAAATTCCTAAATGTATAAATATATAATTTGTATATACTTACTCAATTTGTATATTCATAAGCGGAATATACAAACTGACAGAAATATACAAACTGCGGCCTCCATAGCAAACAGAACTATAGCTATGGAGCGTAATTATCGAAACTATAGTTATAGAGCCTTATTATGCTATTATGTTTGCTAATTCTGAATTTTTCACAAAAACATATTCCATGAAAAATAGGTTTATGTCAATTATTGAGTAAAAAGTATGATTCTACTCATCTATATTATTAAAATTTTCATCTCTATTGTTATTCATTGTAATTTAATAATTTGAACATTACAATTACGATTCTAAAATTATACTCATTCTGATTCTTATTAATATAAAATGAGGGATTCGAATTTGTTATAGAAACTTGTATGCGAGCTTCACACAAAATTGCCCTTTACTTCATGTTAATTAACAAAGGTTTCATGTAAATATTTCAATTATTTGTATTGTAACTTGAGAGATATTGGATGAAATGGAAAAATTATTATGAGAAAAATTATTATGAGTGAACTAGAATGGATTAATAAACCAATATCGATTGAAATTTGATAAATTAAATTGAGATAAAATAAATAAAATGAACAACGCACTATAAGTAAAATGAAATAAATAAATATAAAATAATTAATAGTTGAGAATGAATAAATTGAATATAGTGGATGAAATAATTGAGGTACATGAGTGAAATAAAATAATATCCAAGCTTATGAGTGAAACTAAATAGACGAATAAAATAATTACAAGTTGATAATGAAATAAATTAAATCAAGGTATCATGAATTAAATGAACTAGACATCATAAGTGAAATTGAAAAGAGTTGCGATTTAAGTGAATTGAAATGAATAAATTAATAAAGTTTAGATTAAAAAAAATTTAAATTTAAGATAAAATATCTAAAGTTTGCGACTACCAAGACACTAATAATATTTAAAAAATGTGATATATTTTATATTATTAATTTATTCACATAATAAGTGCTTGACAAATAAATATTTTTCTAGTTAAATTTTTTAATAACATACCTTATCATATATTTTTCTTCTGGAGTGAAATATCTTATTCTTGCATTGTGTGCTAGAAAATACTATGCTTAGTTCTCATTTATTTTGTACTGTTTGAGTCTAGCTAGGAAGCAAACACGTCAATCGTCAGGCTAATTCTAAATTTCTATAGCATGTTCAACATAAGAAATAATCGATGGAGCATCAAATGATATGAAAAACTACCTACCTTATTTGGATGGTAAGTAATATAACTGTCCGTAAAATAAGTGGTTACTATATTTTTGATGATCAATTGAAATATTAATAATTTAATTGTCTAAAACAAAGAGTAAATAAATATAAACAATTTAGCAAGTAAGGGGGGGTGAAATTTAATCCTTTTCATCTATGTCCCCAGACTTTTGCGCTTTTTCGTTACCTACTCCTCTTCCCGTTACCCTCATATGGAGTTCTCTTCTGAATTCGATCATGGAACTAGCGCTCAGATTTCATCTCATTCTTCGAGAATTCAGAGGAAAGCGTTGGCCTATCTTCTACTTCTAAGCTAGGGTTTGCCAATGTGATTTTGATTGGTCCGATAATCAGGTACACTTTCTGTTATTCCCTCTTTAATTAGGTTTTGGCTTACCTCTAGCAATCTAAAATGATGAAATTATCATATGCATCTCTGTATAAACCTATTATACTTATGAAAATTGCTCTTATTTCACAGAATATAGTATTGGCTACATCGAATAGATTGCGGATTTTTAATTACTCTCTAACCACTATTGCTTTCTCATCTTCCAATAATCTTAGTAAATTTCTCAAGGAACAGAGAAATATAGTTGTAAATCCAATATTATAGTAAGCTTATAAGTTATTAACAATACGATAGAGTAAAAAAATAAAATACTATTCTCTTGATTCCAATTTATGTGGCAGTGTTGGACTAGACACGGATTTATGGAAGAAAAAATTGTGAAACTTGCAGTGTAACAAGTCTAAGAAATTTATGTGGCTATAAATTGTTTCATTAATAGTCAAATGAGAAGTTAAAGGTAAAGTGCCATTTCTTTTATAGGCCAAAAAGGAAAGAGTGTTACATCATCAAACACTATAGTCTATTCAAACATTACATCCACAAAACAGTTGGTAAAATACAATACAGTACAAAATGATACATTATAGAAATAAGAAGCCAAATATAGTGTCAAATCTTGTAGAAAACAGAAGAACTAACTATTAGTTCATCTATTGTTGGTGGGAGTGTCATGTGGTGGAGTGAGTCCATGGAGAGGTGAGGCAGGTAGGGACTTAGCCATGATTTGTGTACTTCGGTTTGATAGAATTGACGTGGATGTCTTTCTTGCATGCACAAATTTTTCTTTTGTCTTGATTATAAGGAAGAACACCAGACGATACAAAATTAGTATACCAACCAGAATGACTAGGTCTATCCACTTTGAGTGTCCCATTTCTGCTTGCCATCTTTCTCTCAAGACAACTTCTCCACTCATTATATGATTGTTTCCAAACATATCATCTCTAAACTTTAGTCCTTCAAATTCATTCTTGAACATACCTTGGTAAGCATACTTGTGGAAGGACATGTAGTATAGTGGGTATTTCCAAAGTACTTTAGGCAACTCACTCGGTAATTGAAAATAACCACCACTTAGTATCTGTAGTCCTTGTATTCCTGCCCCCATTACAATGCCCATTAGGAAGTTAGGTACAATAGCTGCAACATTCATCATTAGGCTCTCCACTATCATCATACTGATGAAGAGGACCAAAGCAAAGTAGATGAAGTGCTCAAATCCATTTTGAAATCCAGCAAGGAAATAGGCAATGGCGCCTGGAACCCATGATATTAGTAGTACGTACGGTATAGAAGAAAGTGTGTTGCCTATGACAAAAGCAAAACATCCATAGTGCCCGTTCACATTTTCTCGTTGAAATACCTGCAGTATTTTTGTCCAAGCAGTTAATTAACTACTCACGATAGTACAAAATAAATCATAAAATTCGTTAATTGTTTTAATTTAAATGAGAAAATGATACTACCTTCATGTCCTCCACAAATGAAGGGAATCCACCAACCGTCATAAATGTCATAAATGAAACTACGAAAGCAACCATTAGACCTCTTTCCTGCAATATCCAAGACCGTGTTATGATCCATAAATTGTGTGCACGTCAAGAAGAACTGAAAAGTACTTAGAAATTAAGTTTTAAAATTTAAATGGTGTTTCCTTATCTGTGTTCTGTCTATCTATACCTCAATTGAACGATAGTTTGAGCCAACATTATAGTAGATGGAGCCAAGACTTAAAGCAATGGCGACATAAACAACGAATCTCATCCAATAGTAGCCAGGATCACGAAACATGTTCACAGTTGACCTCCTTGTAAGAACAAGGCATTGCGTCTTGAAGTTAGCATGGCTTCTTTTTTCCAACATTTCACCACCCTGAAAATATTTAATGGATGCAATTAGAGAGACTCCTTTCTCATCTCCTTTCCATTTTGGGGGTTAACTCTCTCTTAATTACCTGATGACATATTTCTGCAACATGGCTCTGAACTTCATGATATCCCTCTGATGATTTATAGGAATTTATGAGAAGGTCTATAACTTCTTCTGTAGGTCGTCTTCCTCCAGCTGAGCCTTGTTCAATATCCTTTAAATAGGAACCAAGATATAATTTAATAAAACGGTAACATTAATTGGTTTCTCTTAGAAAGAGGAAAAATTAATATTTACCTCATCAAAGTCCTTGTTTATTGTTTTAAGAAAATGATCTGATGGATTCTGAAGATATGGGCAAGGGAAACCGTTCCTCGTGAAAAACTATCATAATAAAAAACATAGAAACTAATCAAATCATTACATATATCACTTGTATTATATGTCCATTATATTACTTGGCAAGTTAATAGTTGAATAATGAATATATATATATATATATATATATATATATACCTCAATTGCTGCACTAGCAGGTCCAAAATATACGGTTCTTCCTGAAGACAAAAGGCATAAACTGTGGAAAAGGTTGAAAACTTCAGCACTTGGCTGATGAATAGATGCAATAATGGTTCTTCCCTCTCTTTGACGTGAAATTCCGCTCATCACGTAATAAGATGCAGCACTGTCGAGGCCGCTGGTTGGTTCATCAAGGAAAAGAAGTTTTGGCCGCGTTAGAATCTCCATGCAAACACTAAGTCTTCTCTTTTCTCCTCCGCTAATTCCTTTATTACCAAATCCTCCAATTCTTGTGTTCATTGCATCTTGCAACCCCATCTCCTTAATAGTCTGCTCTGCTATTTGCTTTTTGTCTGATTTTGTCATGGAAACTGGGAGTTGGAGTTGTGCAGAGTAGTAAACTGCTTCTTGAACTGTTAGTGTTGCTAATAGAGTTTCATCTTGAGTCACATATGCCTGATTTTATAGGACAAAGAACATTACCATGCATGCTAATAAAAAAAAATATAGTAATGTTATTGTGAAAAAAGGAAAACAAAATGAGTAGTGCATGCGGCATTCAGCTGAAGATTTTAATTTCTTACAGATGTTCCATACGAAAGTTTCTGTTTGTGACCATTGATCAGAATTTCCCCGCTCTGCCTCGTGCTGAAATCCAGTCGCCCTGGGAGGTGTCCATCAGGTCAGTCATATTTCGAAAAAACAACTAGCATGATAGCTGTTATTTTTGTCCCCATTGAAGATATTATATGCATCATTTTCTAAGAGATATAGTAACAGTAGTAATATTTACCAGCTAAGGCATCGAGAAGTGTAGATTTGCCACAGCCAGAAGGACCCATAACGGCCAAGAGCTCACTAGGTCGAGCATAGCCAGTGAGACCTTTAAGTATGGATTTGCTTCCACCTTTTTTAGTGCTAACAGTAACCCATAAGTCATTCCAAGTCAAGAAAACGCCTCCACTTTTTGATCCCATTTGTCCTTTCTCAGCATTATTCAAATCTACTTCCCGTAACTCCATATCCAAATTTACAGAAGCCATACAATACCCTGAAAATTTGTAGGAAATACAAAGACTAAAAGGTGGTTTATTTCTTTTTCATGCAAAAGGTATGGGGTATTTAAGGAGGTTGTAGTCATCTTTGTCAGCTAGGGCTTTAATGAGATAATATGTCAAAAAATATCTTACTATTACAAACAGTTCAAGGGAACCAACTCATTTATGTTTCTCTTTGGAGTCTGAAGTTTCAGCTATTTATGACTCGTTCTCATCCTAACTCTCATTTTTCTTTTTTTATTCCCTCTTGTCAACTCTTGCTTCTTTGATTTGAATAATTTTTCGTTTAATGAAGTTTGGGACCATGGTAGAGATGGTCCGATATCTCTACTCTCTAGTAATTTGTATCCATGTGGTTAAGAATTCAGTATGGAAGTCGCTTTCTTTTAATACTATGTATAATATAATAGGTTTAGCAATAACTAGCTACATGTTTAAGCACACAGTTAGGCTGTTTTTAATTGATTCTTGTACTCTATGGCTAGGTATATGTAGGGGTGGGCACTTATCCGTTTAAAACAAAAACCCAGAAATATGAAACTCCACACAACAAACTGAAATCAAATCAAATAGAATCTTAACTGCTTAATGAGGATGTTAACAATTAGAAATTAAATTTAGCCTGTACTTAAAATGGCCAAAATTGAAAAGTCGAATTGAACAGAACTAATTTTGGTTCGGTTTCAATTTTAACTTTTACTGAAATCAAAAAATTGAACCCAACTGACTGAATCCCCAGGTTAACAAAACCAGTCATGTACGCTACATAGAATTGTCATATGTGTTATTAGCGGACAACCTCATCTACTCTAATAGAAGCAAATCCAGAATTTGTATGAGTTTTGAGTTTGGAATAGTACAGTCAAATCTGTTAATTTCTATTTGCTTAGTGAATTTCTTGACGAACTTGTTACTTGTGTTTGGTTAACTACTTGGGGTTCTTTCTCATAAGTGGTATACCTACACCCTGCACGCACACTCACTATAGGACTGAGAAGTTGACGAAGTAGCGAGTTAAATGAGAGGCTAGAGTCAAAGGCGAGCCAATGAGCTTCTCAGTTAATGAAGAGCTTCCCTTGATGTGAGCAGAACTATCTATTTGAAAACATATTTACAAGATTTGAACCAAAGTTATTGAGTTTGAATGAATCAGTAACTTATGCACGTCGTCGGGGACTAGTCTAAAAACTTTCATGCGGTCGATTCATCATTCAAGACTTGATCCAAAGAGCTTGGAATGATTGAGAAAGAGAATATTTACTTCATTTCACCAAACAAGTAAACAACAATATTAATTAGCGAATATGGAGCCCAATATAGCAAAACATAATTATTACATAAACTTAAATATCACTTGTACAATTGTCGATAAGAACTTGATAACGGGTGAAACATATACACAGAAGAATAACATCATAAAAAAAAATAGCAATTGAGGTTAAAATATATGTTATATCTATTTAAATGATATAAATAAATATTATATCTTAAATGTGTTATTGTTTGTTGTATCTCACTTGATCTATTTTTACGGACAGAAAAAATAAACTTAATATAAATCTCAAAATTTCAAGCCACATAATTGAGATAAAGAGAATAATTAAAAAAATTATAAATCTCTATACATGTGAAACTCTAAAAAAAAGTCAGAGATGATTGTGATCCTACTCATCTCGAACTCTTGATAGGGAAGTCCAACGACCATGCACCAAATATCAAGTGAACAATTTTGGTTTTAAATTAAAGATATGTAAAATTAAAGTTATAAATATATTCAGCAGAAGCTTAGAATTAAAGTGTTATCTAAAAAGTAAAGAGATATTATTTTCGAAGCGGACTAAAAAAGAAAGTTATGTAAAATTAAAGTTTTAAATATATTCAGCAGAAGCTTAGAATTAAAGTGTTATCTAAAAAGTAAAGAGATATTATTTTCGAAGCGGACTAAAAAAGAAAGTTAGACTAATAAATTGAAGTGGATGGTGTAATAAATAAATTAGAGTTTCAACAGTTAGAGAATGCTTTTATTAGCCAATTTCGTTTGGATTTGAAGTCTGTTACAGAGATCAATCAACAATGAATCAAACTATACAGATTTAGTTATAGAGATCAATCAATAATTAATCAACAACATGGATTTAGTTATAGAGATCAATCAATAATTAATCAACAACATGGATTTAGTTATAGAGATCAATCATTTATTAGTCAACTACATCACCACCAACCTTTTTTCTTTTATCATATATTTTAGAATTCCTTTTTTCGTACACAAATCTATCAACATCTAATTCTCTCTCTATATATTTTCGAATTCTTTAAAATTTTCAGATTATAGTATATAATATTATTAAAAAAAAAATTGAAAAAAATAGTAAATGACAATTTTATTTATTATAAAGTCTTTTAAGCGGATTTTTATCCTTTAAAAAGTAATATAGATATAGATTCTTGTACCATGGCTAGGTATATTTAGTAGGGGTTGGCACTAATCGACCGAACTGATTTTTGAACAAATTACAATCACAAACCGAATAGAACAAAATAAGTGCAAGAAAAAAAGGAATTGAACTCCACAAAACAAACTGAAATCAAATAGAAGCTTAACTGATTAGTGAGAAAATTTACCATTTGGAGATCAAATGGCAACTGAACTATACAAACCTAATTATTACACCATCTAAAAGCATATAATGAGAATTGCCAAAACTGAAAAATTGAATTGAACCGAACTAATTTTGGTTTGGTTTCTATTTTAACTTTAACCAAATTGAAAATGGAAAAATTGAACTGAATTTATCGAATGCGGAGGTTAGCATTTGTATTAGCGGACAAAGTCATCTACTCTAATAGAGGCAGATCCAAAATCTGTATAGGTTCAAGTTTGGAATAATAGTACCACAACTCGTTTGATTTAAGGGACAACAAAATCTCTTAATTTTTATTTGTTTAGTGAATTTTTCGATATATTCTGCAATGTTTGAACTGAAGTTACTGAGTTTGGATGAATCGGTAACTTATGCTTTATATCTTGATGCAAGTTACTTCCTCACCAGTCACCATCTTAGAGGGATTAGTCTTTATGTCTTACATCGTAACGCAAGCTACTTCCTCACCAGGGACTAGTCTAAAAACTTTAACGTGGTAGATTCAAGACTTAATCCAAAGAGCTTGGAATTATAGAGAGATAGTAATTATTTCATTTCACCAAACAACAATATTAATCAGCGAATATTAAGCCTCCCGCCCTCACCCCACCTCCCAACATAAACACACCTCTACATAAATTATTAAAACATAATTAATACGTAAACTTAAATATCACCAGTACAATTGTCGATAGGAACTAAACAATACGTGAAACATGGAAATGTCGAGTAATTTTTTAAACTTTAGCAATTTTATTAATATGAATCTTATTCCCATTGCTTGCTTCTCTAATTTTATCACATTTTGGAGTGATTTTTTTTTTTGAAAAAGTCAACGAAAGATGAGCCCATACCTGATTACCAAGGATTATCTTAGAAGTCACATGGGAGCAAAATAAATGCTTTTGAATGAGAAGCTAAAACGTAAATTTGCTTCTTTCATGGAACTTTCTCTTCACAAAATGTATTTACTATAGTTATGGGCTTTTGTGAGAGAAACACTATCGATTCCGAATTAAAGAGAATGGGCCAGTCCATTAATAGTACTACAACAACTCACATTAACTCTTCTTCCCAACCAATGATTCAATTCAACTTTCTTCTTTTTGGATAGGTTTATATATTATATATACAAATTCAACTATTCAATGTAACAACTCAATTTAATTTAGATTTCAGATCTCAAATACTTAATTCTATTTAATTAATGACGTCGGTAGCATTTTATTATTTTATATAGCTTCTCATTGAATTTTGGTCTATCATTGTGATTTCATTACGTCAAAAGAGATAGTTAATGGCTATAGATTTTCTTTTAGTGTCATTGTGAGAAAATATTTAGTGGTAATTGAGTTAATGTCATTATATTTAGAGTCGTTGTAGCCTTTAGCGTCATTTAGATAAAGTGTAGGTTATAAATATCAATATTTATTATTGCCGCTAAATATTATATAGCAAAAATTATATTATTGTTGTTAAATTTTTTATTTGTTGTAGTGTTTCCCGAGTGACATGTTGGACATTTAGTGGCACTAGATTTTCCTTTAATATTGTTGCGAAAATATTTAGCGGCAATTAGGTTAATGTCATTGCATTTCGAGTCGCTAAAGCCTATAACCACATTTAGATAGCGTGTTGATTATAAATAATAATTATTATTGTTACTAAATATAATATATAGATAATTATATTATTATTGGGTTGTAGCATGTTTTTCCAGTGACATGTTGGCAAAATTATATATAAGCGGTATCGATTAGCGTCAATTTAGCTTGCAAGTGAATTTGGGTCTATCATCGTGGTGATTTTATTTAAGATTTTACTACTTCTCTAATTAATAAATGGAGCAAGGATATTTATTTTGTCTTATTTTGAAACAACGTCACATCCTATAGTGTTTCATGTGTGTACACATTTTATTTATTAGAAAATTGTTATTTGCACACAAATATTAGAAAAAACTTTTGTAAAGTGTGGGTCTCCGCCATTCCTTCCAGCAGTTTTCTGAAGTATTCTTTTAGCTGAAACGTATTAATGAGTTTGCTAGCTATACTAAGCTGATCAAATTTAATAACCAATATATTACATTTCATATCTCATATTTTATTTTTAGCCTTAAAAAAATAATGATAGTGTCATTTCATATTAGGAAATTGTTTAACTTTGAAATTTTCATTTTTAGTTAATGACATGCTCATATATCATAAGAAATGTCATAAGATGCCTATAAAATACATTAGATATATGCTAAAGTTCTATCGTTATAAACTTCAGTACTTAATCAAATACTGTCATATAACATGAAACGAAGACATATAGTGTAAGACAATCTTTTGCTTGTTGAGGAAAAAAGATAGGGGTGAAGGGTATGTCGTGTTTTACACGTTTTGAGGATAAGCTTTGAATACAAAGAAAGCAACTTATGGGAAATAGCCCATGTATGATCATAATATCTGCTCTGCTACATCAAGTGGAAGAGGAAGGGGAAGAGAAAGGGAAAGGGGAAACAATCGGGGGATTATAAGGTGGAGAATCGAACCCTCACCAACAAGATGAGAGTTCACGTAGTCAATCAAAATCAACTGAGCTATTAACATTCTCCAATTACATGTATGATGCAACTATTTATTGATTACTTAGATTGACCAAAAAAGGGGGTGCATATACATCTTTGAAGTGGTTCGGGGTTATAAGACCTTTTCAAAATTTAATCGTCTCTTGAAGGTAAGAAGAATAATTTGAGTAGACTTTATGTATTTTTGCTTATGGAGTTAATATCTTAAGAGTTACTCAACTATTAATGTTTTACCTATAGAGTTACTTAATCATTTTATATTATTTTTTCATTTAATTTTACTTATATGAATATTTTATTTTGAGCATTTATTTTTGAGAAATAAAAAGCTACATACCCATCTTAATCATTTTAGCTAGCTAGTCTTGTTTCATACAGGGTCTGATTTTCTTGATTATTAACTCACTGTTTGCTATATATATACGTGTCTTGAGTAGAAAAACAATTATTCTGGTCAAGTGTTGTGTCAATCAATTACCACATCTTCTCACTTTTGATAAATCATATATGTTGCTTTCATTTATATTTCACCATTCGTTAATTGCCCAATCCAAACAAATATTAAATAGCTGCCTCTACTTATATGTGGAATATTTTCCCTCCCCTGTCTTGTTAATCATTAATCACCATTAATTAGTACAATCTATATTTATCATATATAACTTTAATTATAATTGATTGATTAGAAGGTGGAATATACATTATTATTAGTTTAGAATCTTCTTTAATTATATTACCATGTATATTATGTACCATATATAGCATTTACTGTGTATAGCTTCTTTTTTTTTTGTACTTTATTAGGAGATGCAGAAAATTAAAAAATTCGGTTGTTCATTGTCAAACATGATCTCCTTCAATCTACTATGTTTGTACTATTAACTTTATTCAATTTATGTGAACCTATTTAATTGACACATATTTTTTTATTTAAAAAAAATGAAGACATTTGATATTTGTGGATCAGTTTTTTAAAATGGACTAAGCACGAAATAGGTTTAGCGTTTAGGACCTTCGCAAAGTTTGTCTTTTTTAAAATAGTGCCTTAGTTAAAGAGGGTAATTATGTAGTCCCTCTTGAATGAATGTTGTAACTTGTATATATCTATTTTAATGTCCATTGCTATTTTACAATATTTGTTCCTTTTAAATTAAATTCTTATTTTTTGCACTTGTGAGACAAATACACTAAAATTTGTTATATTAAAAGTATGAAAACACTTATTAGCGAAATGTTATTCGCCTTTTAATCCTTCCTATGTGTATTTTAAGTTAAAATAGTAAATACAAATGAAGTTGCCTTTTTCTTTTTTTTATTAGCAAACACAATTGCACATGACCAAAAAGGAAAAAGAAGAACAGGTTTAAAAAAGAAAAAAAAAAAAGGAATAAGTACCAGTAGTATTTAATATCCCTAGTTCTCCATTAATGAAAAAATAAAAAATTGGCGTAGGTTCAAAAGGAAAAAATAAAATAAAATAAGTAAGAAATTTATAATTTAGTATCACTGTTAAAGAGGGTTTAAAACCTCCTTTAATATTTTATATTTCATTTTTTTATCCTCTATGCATACTAGGGTTTAGTTTCCTGAATAGCCTTGTACATTCATCCCCCCTCCTTCCACATCCTTTTCATTACAAGCAAGTACATTAGGTAATATTCCTTCTTTGTTATTAACGGTAATTTTAAGATCTCACTTGTGTGATTATACTGACTGACTACTGTGTGCGTGTATGTTTTTTTTATAATTAATAGTAATACTTCCAGTAGGGTGTGGAAACATTCTTCAATGGACCCTGACATGATTCGTCCGGGGAGAAGCAAGCCTTGTCCACCACCACCAACACCACTTAAAAAAGAGGCACCACGACCACACCGTGAAAACGTTGTAGAAGCATGTCAACATGATAGCTGTAATTTTCGCGAAGATCCATTAGCACCACCAATATCACCATCGTTATGGCCATGTCATCAGCCACCACGACCCCCATCGCACGTCAGAAACTATTACTGGAATGATAACTTGGACCGGTTCTCGAGAATGAAGAGCCTTGATCTGAGCTATAGAATGAATTTTCGTGACCCTTTGAATGAGGATCATACATTGCATCCGCCTGGACCACCGCCAATGGGAATGGGGCACCACCGCGGACAACCACCCCCGTTGTTGGGGCACCACGGTGAACCACCAACATCCTATTTTCCTCCATCCAACGGGTGATTATGGTTACCAAATGGTTGCACAATTATGTGATGTTTTCTCTCTCTATATACATTTTCTATATTAACCTTTGGTTGTTCTAATCTAATATATATAGATATAAAGTTTCCAAGGTTTTTTAGACATAAAGATGAAGAGAGGCAAGACTTATTTGAAAGCATATATTGAACAATCTCTTCATTACATCATATGATTCTTTTGAGTTGAAACATCTTGATAGGTACATTACTTAGTTGACTTATTACAATGGTGAAATTAGCAAATTATACAAGGAAAGCAACTACAGGAAATAGACTATATATAATAAAACATGAACCACCTACATTGTAAATAATTTAAGCAGCAAATTCATGCAAACGTATTTCTGCCGAATTGATTTGTTTAGGCGAGTTAGACATGATTGTTCTTACAGCTGGCTTAACCTTTTCACCGGCCTTGACAAACAGCAAGAACAATAGCCTGTATAAAATTATCATCCCCAGTAAAATGGCAAGATCCACCCACTTTGAGAAATCCATATCCATTTCCCATTTATATTTCAGAATATCTTCCCCTTTGATCAAACCTTTCATGTTCTCGTCATGAATTTTTAGTCCTTCAAATTCGTTCTTGAACAGTCCTTGGTAAGCATATTTATGAAATGCGACATAGTGTAAAGGGTACTTCCAGAATACCTTAGGCAAATCATTTGGTAATCGAAAGAACCCTCCACTTAAGCACATAAGTGCTTGTATTCCTGCTCCGGTTATTAATCCTATGAGGAAATTAGGCACAATGCTTGCTACAATCATCATTAGGCTCTCAACTAACATCATACACGTGAAGAGGACTACTGCAAAGCACATGAAATGCTCGAATCCACCTTGTAGTCCAGTGAGGAAATACGCGATAGCTCCTGGGATAAAAGATACCAATACCAAGTATGGCATAGCTGAAAGTGTATTGGCAATCACAAATGAACCAGAACCATAATGACCGTTTAGTTTCTCTCGTTGATATACCTGGCATACATACATGAGATCAAGAGACGAAACAAAAAGTGAACTACTATACCAAATGTATTTTACCTTGAGTTCTTCCACAAAAGAGGAGAATCCACCAATGGCCATAAAAGTGATGAATGTCGCCACAAACATAAGCATGGAACCTCTTGACTATTTTCACCATGTAATTAAAGAGTAAATAATCGGCCAGTTTAAAACATCAGGTTCAAGAAGAAATTCATTTACCTGAATCGAAGAGTAAGAAAAACCAACATCATAGTAGATAGTGCCAAGACCTACAGCTATTACAATATAAACAGCTAAGCGCATCCAGTAGTAACCAAGATCACGGTACATGTTCACAAATGACCTTTTTGTCAAAACAAGGCTTTGCGTTGTGAAGCTGGCACGGCTTCTTTTCTCCAGTACTTCACCTTCCTGTATACGATTTAGAAAGTCAGGAATTTTAATAAGGGGATTCTTACTTCAACGATTTTTATATGTACAAGTTACTTCAGTACATGTAGCTTCACCTATTAATAACAGAGAAACATCAATCATAACAGAGTTTTTTTTTTCCATATTTTTTGCACCTGTTTGCAGATTTCAGCAACTTGACTTTGAACTGCTCTGTACTTATCAGAATCACCGTACGACTTTATCAGGATATTAATCACCTCTTCTGTTGATTTTCTCTTAGTTGGACCTTCTTCAATGTCCTATTATTCATAAACAAAAGTTTCATTTAAGCAACGGGCAAATAATACGAGTATTTCTAACAACAAAAGTTTAAAACTGTCATACCTGATCAAAATCACTGTTAATTGTTTTGAGAAAATGATCAGATGGATTCTGGAGCGTCGGGCAAGGATAACCACTCAATGCAAAAAACTGCAGTACTCATTTATTAATAATTTGATTGATTAACTTAGTCATTTCAAGAACTCAAATAATATGCTCACCTCAATTGCTGCATTAGCAGGGCCAAAGTAGACAGTTCTTCCAGAAGACAGAAGACATAAAGAATGAAATAGACTGAAAACTTCAGTACTAGGTTGATGAATTGAGGCAATAATTGTTCTCCCCTGACATTGGCTTGCAATTGTTTTCATGACATAATAAGACGATGCGCTATCAAGTCCACTAGTTGGTTCATCAAGAAAGAGAAGTTTTGGGCGTGTTAAAATCTCTAAGCATATGCTCACTCTCCTTTTTTGTCCTCCGCTAATTCCTTTTCCGCTCCATCCTCCAATTCTTGTTTCCATTGCATCCTGCAATCCCATTTCCTTCATAGTCATGTCTGCTATTTGTTTTTTCTCTGATTTTGGCATGGAATTTGGGAGTTGGAGTTCAGCAGAGTAGTATACAGCTTCTTTTACTGTGAGAGTTGCCATTAGAATATCTTCTTGAGTCACATAGGCCTGATTGTATCAAATTATAGTAATAATGTTAGTACAAAGAGATGAGGATGGCACTGTATATAATTAATGAGTAATTTTTATTTTTATTTTTGATCCTGCAATTTGTTTTTGGCGTCCTAGTAAATTCCAGGATTAATTATGTCTCAAATACTCTAACCTACAAAACAAAATCTGATTTCTTTCTCGAGCAGAACGATCAAAATATTTTGAGCTACATAAAATTGTCAAAATTGAGCGATCTTTTGAGATATTAACTCTAAAAGTTACTTACATATATACTTCTGTTGTTACATAAATTACCTAGATAAAACCTTTATTCATCTATTGAAAGTGAAAAGGTATATTTTAAATTTATTTTTTATTACAAAAATAAAATTCATCTAGGTATATATTTGATCTTTCCACAAAGTTAGGAGGTATTTTTGATTCTGTGATCAAACACAATTTTTTTTGTCTTCTTTAATTTAAGTTTATTATTTTGATGTTCAAATTTATATTTCACTCATCTTCTAGTAAAATATATCATAAATGCTCCAACTTTTCTATAGATACAAAAAAATAAATTACAATATAGCCACACAAAAAATTAGTCTTGATTTTTTTTTCTTACTTTTTTTTTCATTCACACTTCTTTCTTTTAATTTTTTAATTTTTTTACATTAAAAATGAAATAAAATTAAGAAAATCAAATAACGACAAAAAAAATAGATCTATAAAGGAGATATTTACAAAAAAAAAAAAAATCAAAATTAATTTTTTCACTACTTTCATCAGACGAAAAGGTATATCCGGGCCACTTATGTTACGGTAAATGTACATCTAGGTCATTTGTGTAACGGAACCATATTTATTATAACGAGAGACAGATATATCAATTCTAAATCGCAAAATTGAGAGGCATATCAAACCCTTTTTCCCTTTATACTTTCTTAATTGCCTCTATTTTAGGGAAGAAGCCATGTACATGTTTATAATATACATGTTCCTAAATTCAAAGTCCATGCACATTTTTCTTTTGAATATTGTATCACAAAGGAGTAATACATATCATCGTCTTATATTAGGACAATAATTATATATGTTCCAAGTAATTAATTGATTCTTAAATTTTACTCACAGAGGTTCCATAAGCCAGTGTTTGTTTACGACCATTGATTAGAATATCTCCACTCTGCCTTGTGCTCGATCCCAATCTCCCTGACAACATTAAAATATACATAAGTAGCTAATCAAAATAATAGTAACACCATAGTTTGCTTGTTTCTTGAGTTTAACTTATATATATATACAGACAATATTAAAATATTTTTTTTACAATCAGGCCAACTATAGTGTAAATATTTTTTACGTTTTGATCGAGTACTATATATTAAATCTACGTAGTGAAATATATATACACCTGCTATTGTGTCGAGAAGTGTAGATTTGCCACAGCCAGAAGGGCCCATGATAGCCAAGAGCTCACCAGGCTTTGCATAGCCTGTTAAACCTTTAAGAATGGCTTTGTTACCATCTTTCAAGCTTGAAGCCGTCACCCACAAATCTTCCCACGTCAAAAAAACCTCTCCATTTTGTGGAACAATTTCAGCTGATCCTTGTTTTGACATCTTTCTTTATATGATTTAAGGAAAGTAGTTTAGTTTATATTGTTACTAACAACTTGAGTTTGTAAAATATAAATGGTAAGAGAAGCATGAAACAAATGAGAAAAGAGGGAAGTAAACTAGTGATTTATGTTCTGGTGGTGAGACCACTGATCAGTATATAAAGACGCATAGAATAAGTCCTTTCATTTTCAGATTTAATTTCCCTTTGTACAGGTTTGTTGTGAGTTTGTCTTCTTTAATAAATGATTGTACGTATTGACTATATTGATTATTGACCCATGAATTAGGTTTAATATTAAATTAGTTTGGGTTAGAGATTTATAGTCTGTTTGACATGGAGCTCGATTTGAGATGAAATCTGGCAATAGCTCTAGGGCATCGTACTCGGGGATACGCATGAGCTTCACTTATTTTGAGAAAAAAATAATATTTTTTTTGAAAAATTAGGTGTTTGGCAAACTTATAAAATTATTTTTAAATGGAAGCAAAAATCATTTTTCTACTATTAGAAAGAAACTAATAATTTCTGCTTCCTAAAAAAAGCAAAAGGAGAAAATTATTATTTTTCAAGACTATATATATATATATATATATATATATATATATATATATACCAACCAATATATCTCTTGTTAATTAATTAACATATCTCATATGTTTGGTTAAGTTTAATTTAATAATTTTATTTTTTGTTTTTAAATAATAAAATTTATATTTTGTTTTACGTTTATGTATTATTATTTTACGTATTGTTTTACAGAATTAGAAAGAAGAAAAAAATCACTTGTATATGTATAATATTGATTGAAAATTAGAAAGTAGAGAATTCTATATTTGGAGAGTAAAATAGAGGGTAAGGTTGGAGATGCAAAGGTTTCAACCCTCCCAAAAAAAATGTATAATATTGATTGAAAATTTGTATATGAATATTTTAATTTAATAAAAATAAATTTTAATTTAATTTTTTTTAATAGATGTTTAAACTAGTTTCTCTCTATGAAACAATTTTAATATTAAAAGTACATTAATACTTGCCTTTATCGTAATTTAACTCTCAAAAGCATTTTTAAAAAAAGATTAGTCTAACACAATTTCCTTATAAAAATCACTTTTCAAATAAACTAATCAAACACAAATTACTTTTTTTTCTAAAGCACTTTTCTAAAAAGCTATTTTAAAAATAAGCAATTTTTAACAATAATGTCAAACAAACTCTTATATTGATCGTCAATCTATCACAAAATTTTCAATGTTGCACCTTTTAAGGAATTTGGAACTAACTATGTGTTGCAGTTGCAAGATCCATATTGTTGGTCTAAATTAACAGCCTAAAGAACGACACTCAACACGTGGCCCATTCGGGGGAGGTATTCCCAACAGAATTTTCTCCATATCCAGGGCTCGAATCCGAGACTTCTGGTTAAGGGTGAAGCACTCCCATCAATACACCACAACCCATGTTGATACATTAATATTCTTACGCCTTATATGTAGGTCTTTTTTTCTTTTAAACTAATAATAAGGTACTTTGTTTGCGCAACCAACACATATTTAACAAATATCCAATTAACCATCAACCAACTTCACTGCAACTAATTAATTTAATTTTTTAAATTCATCTTTGCTTTTAAAAATCAATTTTTCCCATCAACTTTAACTAATAGAATTTTCCACCGTTATCCTAATTTATTAGTGTGGAAGCAATAAATGGAAGGAAGAAACAATATTAAAAAGGCTAAAAACATGTTAGTAATGGTATTTTTACACGGGAAATAAAAGCCTTTGAACATTTAAAACACGTTGATGTCTATTATATTATTAAGGTCTGGTGTTTGATGAGTCATATGTTGCTATCATGTTTACTAAATATCAGATTCAATGCCTGGTCTTTGTTGAGTCGTACGTCGCTTCAGGAGATTACTAGGTGAGAAATCGATCTCTTTGCTTTCATTCATATTTCGCCATTCGTTTCCGAATCGACAAAATCTAAATATCATTCTTTTCTTATTTGTTATTTTCCCTCTTTGTCAGCATGTTAGATCTTTTTTGGAAAACACACAATCCACTACTTTTCTACCATTCTATCAATTTCAATTTATGTAGCAGTGTTCATCACTTCATAAGGAGTTTTAAGATTGTTTTTTTTTTTTTGAAATTTGTAGTTTTAATATGTGTGTGACTATAAATTTCTTTTTTAAAAAATAAAATAAGAAATTGAAAATTTATCATTAACAGATTAGCGGCCACAAGAAGACACAGGTTTAAAATCATATGGAGGTGGGGTGTTTAACTAGGTTTCCGGTTCTCAACAACTAGCAATAATTATCAGATTCAAATTCTTAATTAATCCTAGAAATCAACCATGGCTAGATTTAATTAGTATTGAAAAACTCGTTTCTTACCCATTGATAGATTTTAGTGTTCTAAGTTCTAATAGTTAATTAGTTTTTGTTATGAATTAGGATGGGGCAGTTGCTCCTTTCCAATATAATGACATGAATTACATTATGGTGCCTTTGCCTATCAATAATTCATATTGGTGTTAATTTTTGTGTGAAAATAATAATAATCTAAGACACGTAGTTTAAGCACTATTAAAAAAACGACAAATTCCAAATCCATCCAAAACACTAGGGAATTTTAGTAGTGAATAAATAAATGGATTTTTTTTTTTTGAAATATGCTATCTAAAACAAGTCATAGATATTTATATGGTTATAAACTCATTAAAGACAAAATGAAAATTTTAAAATTTTTGAATTAAAAGAAATATGTCATTCATTTTTTAATATAGAGACTAGAGAGTAGTAAATATAAATTTAGCGGACACGAAAAAAAGACAAAGTGATATAGTACTAGGATTAATTTGTGGTGAAGAAGCCATGGCGCGTACTATTGTCATCAATGCGAGACTTTTTCTACTCTATGTGACATGATGTAACACGTACTAGGTACTATTAATACGTACTGTCTCTAATTACTTATCTGAATTAACATATTTATTAAAAAATAATATTTGATATAGTGTATTTATCATTTTACCTTATTAATTACTCTCTCTGTTTAAAAAAGAATGACCTCCTTTCTTTTTTAGTTTGTTTAAAAAAGAATGACCTCTTTTTTTTTTGGTAACATTTTAATATCAGCTTTCCACGTGACATGTTTAAGGCCAAAAGATTAAAGGACAATTTTGTACATTTGACATAACTTTAATTTAGGACCACAAAATTCAAAAGTCTTCTTTTTTTTCTTAAACTCCGTGTCAAGTCAAACTAGATCATTCTTTGTGAAACGGAGGGAGTATAAAGTAGATGAATTAAAAATTTAAGATTTTCAAAAAGTTCTATCTTTTTTCAAAATTAATTAATTGAGGTTATAATATGTAATTTTTTTAATCATTTCTTGATTTGTCAAGATAGACAAGTAAAAAGGGACAAATAAAAAAATTAAAATTGGACAAGTAATTAAGAAAAAAGGAAGTATTACGTAATTAATGCTTACTTTGGAGATGGATTTAAATGTGGTGAGTTTAATTTGGTTATAAAAATTGAAAGAACCATGTATCACATGCACTGTATGTCAATCATTCTTAAACGCAAAAGAAGTTTATTTGAACTTGATTTGCCACAGCCATAAATATGAGACCTCCTACCCTACAATGACAAACTTATTGGAGCTCCAATGTCAATGAAGTGGACTTGTATTCATTGAGAAAATAAATTAAGGTTCAAATAAACCCTTCAACGTTTTACTATGGTTTATGATTGCTACTCGAAAGTTATAGTATTGTAGTGTAGTGTCTTTGATATTTGTACTTAAAAAAAGTCTAAATATTCTGTAACAGACACTCTAGCTCTGCCCTGGTTTGTTGTGGTAGTGAGACAAATCACAAGCTAGTAGTGCTTATACATGTAATAAAGACTCATATAGGGTCTGATTTTCTGTATAAAGTTTGTTGTGAGTTTGTCTTACATATGTTGAGTAGAAAATTAAAACAGATATTCTGGTAAAGTGTTGTGTCAATCAATTAGCTCATCTTTGTTGAATCATATGTTTCTTTCATTTATATTTCACCATTCATTTCCAGATCCAGGAAAATATCAGCCTTTACTTATTTGTTGTTATTACCCTCTTTGTCAACATGTTAGATTTTTAATTTATTTTGCCCTATTTAGAAAACACCATCCTCTACTAATTTTGTTCTATTCTCTCAATGTCAGTTTATGTGAACCTATGAGAATGTTCATATAATTTTAAGAAAGAAATGAATATTTTCGTTACTTCATGTCTTTAAACGTGTCATATTATATATGGTTATAAAACTTCTGAAACTTATGATCTTAATTAAACATTAACGTCATAACATTCGTGTGACTATAAAAACAGATAAAATGACAAATTTACACTACACTATTTCTAAATTTAGAGCGATTAAGTCTTTTAGAAATGGACTGACAAGACATAGGTTCGCATCAATTGGAAGAGAGGAATGACTAAGTTACAAAAAAGATAAGTGATACAGCACTATGGAGAAAAAAAGAAATGAATAGGGTTATTACTTTTAAACAATCCTATTCTTGTTTATTTTCTTTTAAAATCATGATAAATGAGTGTAGGAAATAATTTTTAACTACATATATATATCATAGTAACCCATCATTGATTTCATTTCAATAATGACGAAAAAATTTCTTATAAAAGAGAAAATATTTGTATTTTTTAAACTTTTTCGAATTGAAGTAAGATAACTATTTCCTAATAAGAAAATTTACTAGAATAAAAAGTTGTGTTTAAAAAGAAATAAAATAATATATTTATTTTGAAAAAGTGCATTTTTGACCTCTTAAGTAACAATATAAACAGTTTTTACCAAACTATTGACGAAATCGACATTTTTAGACCAAACTATTAATTGAAGGTATTTTTGTTCAATTATGCATAATCTAAGAATATTTTTTTTTAGCATTTTCCATATAAAAAAATAGTTTCACATGCTCAATTCATATACTCAGCAGTCAGCACCGTACATGATCAATTCCATAAATGAATTTGCTAGCCTCAGTCAGGCTTAACAAAATAAATAAAGGAGAGAATTGCATAATGACACTTAAATACTTGTGTAATCAAAATCCATACTACATTAAGGTAGTCATCATCTGCTGGATTTTGGAGCAGAGAGAGAACAGAACAGCAACTATAGGAAAACAATTACAAGAAATAGACTATAATAACATGAAAACGATTTAACTTATATACACCACCGCCGCAATGTTGTAAATATATGTTACCCTATCATCACTGAAATTTAGGCAGCCAATACATGTAAAGGTGTTTCTGCCGAATTGATTTGTTGATGTGAGGCAGACATGACTGCTCTTACAGCTGGCTTTACTTTTTCACCAGCCTTTACAAACAGCAAGAACAATAGCCTGTATGAAACTAGCATTCCAAGTAAAATGGCAAGATCTACCCACTTTGAGTAATCCATATCCATTTGCCATGTATTTCTTAGAATATCTTCCCCTTTGATCAAACCTTTCATGTGCTCGTCATGAATTTTTAGTCCTTCAAACTCGTTCTTGAACATCCCTTCATAAGCATATCTATGAAATGCGACATAGTGTAAAGGGTACTTCCAGAATACCTTAGGCAAATCATTTGGTGATCGAAAGAATCCACCACTTAGTATCATAAGTGCTTGTATTCCTGCTCCAGTGATTAATCCCATGAGGAAATTTGGTACTATGCTTGCTACAATCATCATTAGGCTCTCAACTAACATCATACACGTGAAGAGGACTAGTGCAAAGTAGATGAAATGCTCGAATCCACTTTGTAGTCTGGTAAGATAATATGAGATAACTCCTGGTATAAAAGATATCAGTAGCAAGTATGGCAGAGCAGAAAGTGTATTGGCAATGATAAATGAACCAGAGCCATAGTGACCGTTTAGTTTCTCGCGATGAAATACCTAAAAATAAAAAAATCATGTTTTAAAAGCCTCTTATTATATAGCATGAGATGAAGAAAGGAAAATTTAAAAATGAAACCATTTAATATGGAATATGTATTTTACCTTGAATTCTTCCACAAAAGAGGGGAATCCACCAATGGCCATAAAAGTGATGAAGGAAGCCACAAACATAAGCATGGAACCTCTAGCCTATTTTCACCATGTAATTAAAGAGTAAATAATCAGGCAGTTTAAAACATCAGGTTCAAGAGGATATAAGTGTGTATCATTTACCTGAATTGAAGAGTAAGAAAAGCCAACATCATAGTAGATAGTGCCAAGACCTACAGCTATTACAATATAAACAGCTAAGCGCAGCCAGTAGTATCCAAGATCACGGGACATGTTCACAAATGACCTTTTTGTCAAAACAAGGCTTTGAGTTGTGAAGCTGGCACGGCTTCTTTTCTCCAATACTTCACCTTCCTGTACATGATTTAGAAAGTCATTGAGCCAGCAGTACGGACTTTAACTAAGCGATTCATAAAAATGAAGAATGTCACAGCTGAGATTCAAACCTGTGACCTAAAACAGTTTTTGAACAACTACACTGGAAGTTTTCTTATGTCAAAGGGATTCAACTATTTATATATGTACAAGTTACGTTATTACATATAGCTTCATCTATTAAGAACAGGGAAACATAAGGTGCTCATCAATCATAAGAGAGTTTTTCCAGATTTTTGCACCTGTTTGCAGATTTCAGCAACTTGACTTTGAACTGCTCCGAACTTATCAGAATCACTGTACGACTTTATAAGGATATTAATCACCTCTTCTGTTGATTTCCTACTAGTTGGACCTTCTTCAATGTCCTATTATTCATAGACAAAGTTTCAGTTAAGTAACTGATAAACATAATATGTATTCTAATATATACTAAAAGATCAAAACTTTCTTACCTGATCAAAATCTCTATTAATTGTTTTGAGAAAATGATCAGATGGATTCTGGAGCGTCGGGCAAGGATAACCACTCAATGCAAAAAACTGCAGTATTCATTTTGTTAAGTATTAATTTGGTTGATTAACTTAGTCATTTCAAGAACTCAAATAATATGCTCACCTCAGTTGCGGCATCAGCAGGGCCAAAGTAGACAGTTCTTCCAGAAGACAGAAGACATAAAGAATGAAATAGACTGAAAACTTCAGTGCTAGGTTGATGAATTGAGGCAATAATTGTTCTCCCCTGACAGTGGCTTGCAATTGTTTTCATGACATAATAAGACGCTGCGCTATCAAGTCCACTAGTTGGTTCATCAAGAAAGAGAAGTTTTGGGCGCGTTAAAATCTCCAAACATATGCTCACTCTCCTTTTCTGTCCTCCACTTATTCCTTTCCCGCTCCATCCTCCAATTCTTGTTTCCATTGCATCCTGCAACCCCATTTCCTTCATACTCATGTCTGCTATTTGTTTTTTCTCTGATTTTGGCATGGAATTTGGGAGTTGTAGTTCAGCTGAGTAGTATACGGCTTCTTTTACCGTGAGTGTTGCCATTAGAGTATCTTCTTGAGTCACATAGGCCTGGTTTCATCAAATCTTATTAATGTTATAATATCTGAAATCCTTCCACTAATAATAAATATTATTCCAACTTCCACAACTTCAAGAATTGAATTTGTTTATATATATATATCTTTAGATTTTAAAGTTTCGTGTGATGTTTCCTCAATCAAATTAATATTTCATCGGCTAGTTACTGATATAATCAATATTACGTGTCCAATCAAATATCATCATATGGGATAGGAAAGGCAATCAACTTGGGAGAAAGATGTCCTCTTCTTTCTCACTTGCACATTTTTCTTTTGAAGATCTCCAACAGATAATACACTGCTGGTAGAATGTTTCACAAACAGTTAATGATTTTTAATACTATTACTTACGGAGGATCCATATGCCAGTGTTTGTCTTCGGCCATTGATTAGAATATCACCACTCTCCCTTGTGTTCGATCCCAATCTCCCTGATAACATTAAAATATACATAAGTAGCTAATCGAAATACTAACACTAGTTTGCCCCGGTGGGGGTGTTTACTAGAGCTTAACTTCTATACAACGACTATATTAAAAGAACTTTTGACGATCAGGTCAACAAAATGATAACTGTAGTAGTGTAAAAATTCTTTACGCTGTCCGTATATACTGTATATAAAATCTACGTGGTGAAATATATATACACCTGCTATTGTGTCGAGAAGTGTGGATTTGCCACAGCCAGAAGGGCCCATGATAGCCAAGAGCTCACCAGGCTTTGCATAGCCTGTTAAACCTTTAAGAATGGCTTTGTTGCCATCTTTCAAGCTTGAAGCCGTCACCCACAAATCTTCCCACGTCAAAAAAACCTCTCCATTTTTTGGTCCTTTACTAGACATGTTATAGCTAGTAGTATTTCAACTTTGTAATCTTTGTTTTCTTGATGATCAAGATATGATTTCAGGATGTTTTGGAAATACAATGCTTTAGCTTATTGTGATCACTAACATGAGTTTGTATATTTATACTAAGAGAAGCACTAAGCAAATGAGAAAAAGAGAAGTAAACTAGTGGTTTATGTTCTGGTAGTGACAATACTGATCAGTATATAAAGACTCATATAGTAAGCAACTTGCTTCTTTCATTTTCATATGGTATACTAATTTCCTTGTACAGGCTGTCTTCTTCAATATCAATTCGCACTGTTGTAATACATCTACATTGTTGAATAGAAAAATAAATGATTGTATGCGGTGGTGGAGCTACATAGGTGGTCAGTATTCATCTAAGTTTATACTTTGTATAGAGAAAATTGTACCGCATATATTGGCCAAAAACTACTTTTTATACATACATAATAAATCTTAAACATCCTTGATAAAATTTCTAGTTTCGCTACTGTTAATATATTGATTCGTGAATTATTTTTAATACTCAATCTAGTACTGACTGTTGCATCTTCATCTGGATTTGGAACCGACAATGTTTTGTTTTGCAAGGCTCATATTATTGGTCTAAAACGGCCTAAAAATACTCTCGACACATAATGTGATATAATTCGTGTTGACTTATGACATCTTAGCTTAAGATAAAAGTCTCGTATCGATAAAAATAATACAGGAGAAAATATTGAACATCTCGGTAAACATGTCTTACATCCTAGTGATGTATTTTAAAATTGTGGAGGTCTAGTTTCATAGCGGACAAAATCACTAGCAAATTGGGTCGTTACATGTCACTCAACACACATTAGTTTATTATTAGTCTACTAGTATGTCCCAATTATGTTATTATAGATATTATTCTCGATGTAGGTTCCACCCCGACGATTTATTGCTCATTCATGACTGACTTTTATTCCTATTGTATTGGTATTTTTATTATGATCTGATCTCAAATATTCTAGTTATTTTATCATGACATAAAAAAATTAATTTTGTATGTATGATTAATATTAATATAATAAATAATTTAAGTGTGAAAATACAAACTTTGGATAAAGAGAGGGAGGAGTATAACATCTTCTGTCAGAATTAAGTTCTTGCATGCAATCATGAACCAAAGCACATGTTGAGTCCTTTTTCTTTACTCATTTTAGATTGCTTAATTACTAACTATACAATAACAAACAATTTATTTTTATAGAAATTGTATAAAAATTCGACCGATATATGATTTTCGAGGAGAACTTAATTTTAAAAAGATTGAAAGGCATTTTTATAATTCAACTGTAGACTTAGGACCTTCCCATTTTTAATGTAATATGATATGATGATGATTAATAACAAAATAATTTTTTTTCTACGTTTAAAATCAAAATTCCATTAGCTTTGGCTAAGCTAACCTTATTGACCACAATTTTTTCTTCATTTTTTAAGTTAATTTACCGCACTGAGATCCCTCATAGTTCAGATACAAAAAACGAGATAAATTTCATTTGAGACATTATGGACTATATAGGACAAACCTCTCTTAATATATTTTAGCTTCTAATAATAGTGTTATTATTACTCATGATTGAGATTAAATACATTATATAAGGTATAACTCCGAAAAGAAGTAGGTAGGTATAGAAATGTGAAGAGTAGGAGGACCAAAATATGGTACATTACACAACATAAGGTGGACATTTCTCTACTTCCGTTATTTAAATAAAAAGTGAGGGTATTATTGTCTTGGGCTTCTTGAATCTCCAACTAAAAATCAACCTAGTTTAGTACGTAAACCTAATTTGAATTGTAGAAGCAAGAAACAGTATTGAAAAGGCTAAAAATATGTTATTTTGACATGGAAAATAAAAGTTTTGGACCATGTAAAAACACGCTGATGTCTACCTTATGGTCTTTGTTGAATCATTTGTTGCTTTCATCCATTTGTTTCCAAATTCAGGAAATAAAATAAAATATCAGGCTTTAGTACTTATGAGTTGTTATTTTCATCCCTCTTTGTCAACATGTTTGATTTTCATCTTTTACCCTATTAATTATTTGTTGGTTTAAGATGATTTATTAAACGTGGTTAGTTTAATTTGGTCAGGAAAATTAATTAAGGAACTGTGTATCACATGCATATGTTCCAGAGTTTGCGTAGAAATTGGAGATTTGCTCTTTCACTATCAATTCATATAGACAAATTGGAGAATACGTTTGCCTTCATTTGATTTTTCATATGAGATAACCTCGCGTTACATTTCAGATTTCGAGATTCAAATAAGTCTATCTTTAATCGTAAATTTTTTATATAATATTTTGAATTGTCAATTATTGTGACTTATAGTACTTTTTACGTAGTTTACAAATATAGAAATTTCATTTTAAAATTTTTAAAAATTTATGAGCAAATTCTCTGTCAAGCTTAAACTGTTTGACTCTCGAAAAACGAAATGTGTTACATAAATTGGGACAGAGGGAGTATTTGTTTTTTAAAAAAAGGGTAATTCCTATTACACTTGTATAATTAATGGAGGCTGGAGCTCCAACATATCCAATTTTTTAGAGAAAAAACAAGTTCAGTTTTATCCCTTAAGTTTTTATTATGATTTATAAAATTACTCTCTAGTTGGAGCTCTGTATGTAAAAGTTAAAGGACAAAAAAGAAACCTCTTTCTACGGAGGATGATATTAAATCAAAAGTTGACAAAATTACTTAAATTTGGAATGATAATACATGAGCAAATTTTACCGTTAAATCTTACTTTATATGTTCTTATAATACAAATTACTCTGGCTATATATATATATATATCTATGGTATAGAGAGGATTTAATTATCCTCAATAGCTTTTCGAAGATTAGCGGATAATTAACCACTAAAGAATCCACCAGCTAACATCATTAATTCATGAATTCCTTAATGCATATGATACGTACTCCTATTACTTCACTAATTATGTGAGGCTTTTTTATATATTTAAAACAAGTGAACTTTTTTGGGCCTCTGCTTCTTTTATTTTTATTTTTTTCGTTTTTATGATCAATATGGGACTCTAATGATAATGAGAAAATTAATATTAGATTTAATTCAACTAAAAAATTAGTTTATGAGGTAAAGATTGTTTCAAAAGAAATTTTATTTATTCGAACTTCGACGATGTAAGATTCCTATTTTTTCCGCATTAAGAATGTGAAAGTTTGGCTGAGAAATATCACTAGTGTTTTTTTTTTTTTTTTGAGAATTTTAAAAATATGCAAATACATGTGAAATTCAATTTATATGTGTTCTAGTTTGAATGACATAACATGATCTAAAAAAGTAAAAGATGACGCTAGCTCTTAATTAAATTAGAAATGCAAAAAATGTTACTCGGGTAATTTTTCAGCCAAAATTAAATACTCCCCCGTCCATCTTTACTTGTTAATGTTTGATTTAACACACTTTTTAAGAAATAATAAATAGAGTGGTAATTTTATTATATTAACTCTATTAATTATAAATCGTTTAAATATTGAAAAATGAATAGTATCTAATTGTAAGGGTAAAATAGACACAAAATGATAAATTATCTCTTGATTTTTCAAATTGAACAAATAAAATTGGACAATTATCTTTAGTATATTATACCGATAGAGTATTTAATTACTTTGAATTCTTTATATCAAATAATAAATACAACGCCAACCAAGTAATCTTATCGTTTAGACATCCCATCGGTAGGGGAAATTGGAAAATGAAGTTTTTGGAGAACTTGAACTTACGTGATACGTCATAATTAATTTGAGGAAGGAATGTTTAGGAATTTGAATGATAGATTTAGGAGTGTGGGAACGAATTTATGATTGGAATATTAATTAATTGAGGTTAGTTATCCTACTATAATTAATATTCAAAATTGGAGCTAATCATGATTTGAAACATTAATTAATTGAGGTTGGTATTCTACTATTGCGTGGGGATGATATAACCCTTACATGGCCCCTATTTATTAGCTACTTCGATTAAAAAAAAGATGAAATGATCTGATAGACCCTTATAATTGTAAGAGTTTGTATCCAGATTCTTTTACTTGTTCTTTTGTTAAGTGAACCCTCAAACTCAATTAAAATGAGATTTTTAAAACCCTCCAACTATGTGTATAGCTCAGTCTCCCTTATACATGTCATATATATTAATGTCATGTCATAATTATTTCATAACTATTTTAAAATTATTAATAAAAAATGTTACTCCATAAAATACAAAAAATAAAATTTTCTATTTTAAAAAGTAAAATAAAATAAAATAGTTATTTGTCTCACTTTTCCTCTACCACCCTCAACCCGCTAGGCCACAACCACCATTAACACCATCTCCATCATCCTTAATTTTTTTGCTTCTTCAAACCGTCATTGTCTATAGCTGTAACGAGGCTCTTCAAGTTCTTAAAAAATATAATTCAATTTTTCTCAAAGTTTTCATCATTCACAACTCTCAATCGTATTATTTTTTTTACCAACGTCTACATCCATCCTTTGAACCACCATAAATTCTTTTTCTCCATTGATGCTAATGAATCATCATTAAGATACCTCAATATATCATAATATTTGTACACAATTTTACATTAACACATTTTACATAATTTCACAAAGACATGCAACAATTTCTTTTCATCCTTCAAAACTATTGAATCTTCTCACCTTATGAGTTGTAAATTACCTAGAAAAATAAAAAGAAAACACAAATCTACAACAACACTACATTTTTTGTTTCTCTAGGAAGAAAGAAAATATGAAAAAAAGTTTTGAAGAAGGCTGGGAAGGGGAGAAAGAGAGAAATAAGAGTTGGACGGGGAACAAGGTACATATAATTAGAAAAAGAAAAAGAAATGAAGTGGAGTGGGGTGGGAAAAGAAAAAAGAACTAGAAAAAAAATTATTTTCAATTTTCTTATTTTTTGGTCTTTTTTAAAAATTAATAATTATTTTTAGTCTAAATTTTGATATTCACACTCCTTCAACGCGTGAAATTACGTGTTTGTGCCAATTCAATAATCAAGTTTACACACAAGGTTGATCAATGGTCAGAACTTAGAAGGGCTTAAAATATTGAGTTTCATTGAGTTTAAGGGTTCAGTTGACAAATTGTCGAGTCAAAAAGGTCCGAAATACAAACTCATACCAGTACAATGTTTCATCAAACTATTTCGCTAAAAAAAATCACTTAATTTAACTTACACAAAATTTAGAAAAAATAAAAAAGACTTTTTATCACGTAGAAAACTGAAACTAAATTGTTATAAAAAAATGAAAGAGGTCATTTTATTTTAATCGAGGAGTACTAATTATTTTCTCCAACTAGACAGATGAAAAGATTATTATCTTTAATGTGACTTTTCGTTAGTTTCTTTCTTTTCATGGTCCTCGTCAAAATTATTAGCATAGCTTCATAAATATTCGATGGAAACTAAAATATTGGAGTAATTTTTAACAAATTTGGAGGACTAAAATTATTCGGTGTATATAAAAAGGGAATTATTTTGTACTTGCCATCGAAAATAAGGGACCAATTTTGTCATTTTCTTCCTTATTAACAGTTCATCAACTGATAGGCTTATCTTTTGCACTCTCTCTTCAACAGATAACAGAAGAAGAAAGTAAAAACTGCTGTTTCTTGAAATTCTTGATTCTTGATACGGATAACTTTGTTACTTTTTATGTGTTCTCTACTTTGATACGCTAATATTTTGTGGTTCTTGGGTATTTTTTTTTTCTGGGTGTCTCTACATTCTCAATTTCAGTGGTGATGTTTTCAAAATCCCAATTTTGGCTGATGCTTTAACTGGTATTGAGAGTTATGGCATCGTCAGCCACTTTCAATGGTCCAATTCTTGTTTCTGACTTTAATAAGAGTAGTCATGCGCCTACTTCCTCCAGGCAAGTTTATTGCTCTTGTTTTCTTTACTTTAGTGTTGTGTTGAGTATTACACACTAATCTCTAAGATAAAGTTTTTCACTTAAAAGGTGTGATGTTGCGCTTTGTTTATTTTATTTGTCATACTCCCTACAGTTTTAATTTGTTTTTGTACGGAGTAAAAAGAAGACTTTTGAATTTTATGCATGCACCAAAATATTTTTTAATCTCGTGGTCTTAAAAGTGTCATGGCCTCATGGGTAAAGATTAAATTAAAGAGTTGCAAAAAAAAAGGAAGAAGCAAAGAGGCATTCTTTCTTAAACGGACTAAAAAAGAAAATAAGGCAAACAAATTGAAATGGAGGAAGTAGGAAAGTGTGGGATTGGTGTGTATGATTCATTTGAAAGATATATGTGATGCACTATATGTTAGTAATCTTTTTAATAATCGTGGTGTTTGGGCCAACTTGCTCGCATCTTGACTAATTTCCCGGGGTAGTTACTACCTCCCACTAGTGCAAGTCCCGGGTAAATTTGTCCACCAAGGTTTGGATAAATGGGAAGAAATCACCTAGTATGTATACCGTGGGCTTTTTATGTGAGGCCTCATTGTTCTGAATTCACTTTATTGACCACTAGTCTATACCATGGGAATGAGTCAAGAAGGGCTTGACTCTAAATATAATTGTCAATTTCTACATAATTAGTTCCAGAGCTGGAGATGCTACTCATTTACCTGTAACGAGCATGCTTAAAACATTAATGGAGTGGGGACTCCACACCCTGTTTGGTACACCAGCAAATAATTTTTATGGGGAATTATTTATTAACATAGGTATGGCTGAAACAGCGAATATGTTTTAGACTAGTATGTGATCAATATTTTTGCATATGCATAAATGGAGGAACACTGTCTCTGGCTACTCAACTTCAGGACATGTCAAAATGCATGAGGTGAATACATTTTGTGGATATGTTTAAACATAAATGCAATCATGTCTATCCACTTTAGTACGCATGAATGCAGGGCATATAACCTTAGGAAATATCAAAGTTCATGAAATGAATCTGTTCTGTAGATATTTTCTTATGTCTAGCTTCAATACATTATGTTTTATTCATTCAATGCAGGAATGTGTTGCATTTTACACTAATGCTACCTAATGACTGTAAACCTCCGTGAAGTATGCCATTGCAAAATGTTGTTATCTTATTAGTCAAATACAGCCTCTCAAATTCTTAATAGGGAACTCATTTTGAAAAAAATGAATTATTTGATACCTTCAGGTTGTGCTGTTCTTAGTAATGGAAAGAATGAATGCTTCCTTTCATTTCCTTTCCTTCTGTAGCTTATTAAGTATTTAGCTGTTTAGATAGTTGAATATGTGAATGCTAGAAAATGTTTGCTTGTCATTTGATTGCTGAACGTCCCAAAGATGTTGATCATCTCTGGGCTTGATTTTTGAATAGTTACCGCAATGTCTGAAAACAATTTAAGTTCAATCCCTGATCAGCAATTGAATCTTTTCTGACCTTGACATTATGCGGTTCAACAGGAATTTTATCTTTAGGACTTGTTCACTACCATCACACGTCACACAAAGATCAATCTGCTGCTTCCAATGCACAGGAAGATCCGACAGTGTTATTAACTTAAGATGGAAAGAAGTCAAGCAATGGCATTCAAGCCTGAGAGGTTTCTTAATGTGTAAAGTGCAGCAACGTGATGCTACCTCTGAGGAAAATGAAGAAAATATCTCACAAGCTACTTTGATATGGAGGGCAATCAAATTGCCAATATACTCTGTAGCCTTAGTTCCTCTAACTGTAAGTTTTGAAGTTATCAACTGTAGAGTCTCCTTTTGAGTTTTAACATTTTCAACCAGATATGTTGTTTGAATTTTGGATGTAAACCTATGTGAATGGCATAATGTGAAGGTAAAACCTAACTAGTTTCTTATGTTTATTGAGATTCAAAATGCAAGCAATCATTATGAGTGCTAGTCTTGTGAAACCAAACTATACAAAGGCTAACTGTGGCTACTTGTTAAATATGGTAGCTTAAATTACCTAGCAAGAAAAATGTGGTGGATTTTTTATAATATTTGTTGAGAAGTTTTATTTGCAGATTGAATATGAGGCAGAATCACCATAGTAAATAAACTAAATAAGTTAGCTAGACCTATGACTGCAACTAGACGACTACTGTAAACAGTAATAAATTGAACAGCCTGGACTGTCGTCAGGAGCAGGTAAACTTAAATATGTGAGAGTGATGATGATTACTAGATAGGGAAGAAATTATGTACTCCATTGAAATAGCATGATGATGTTGCTCAAAAGATTGGCAAGAAAAAGAAGACAACTTGGAGGATGTCATTGTTAGGTCGTTTTTGGCTTTATTTGGAAAAAAAGAATTAGGAGATTGTTCCATAAAAGCGAGAGTGATGTTAGGCTTATAAAAAAATCACTTCTATTCATTTATCTTTAGTGTAGAGAGAATTCCCTTTTATATGTAAAAGTTTGATTGTGAGTTTAGTTGAGCAAAACATCCATTTTGTTCTTATTTCTTGGAGCCCATCTTGGTTTGGTGTTAGTGGTTTTCACTTGATCTAGCTAAAGAGATTTCCAAATTGATACCTTTGGTTTTGTTGTTGTGGTGAAATAATTATAGTAAAACTGTCTATGCTTATAGTGAACAGATTTTGCAATATCGTTCCACTAAAATCTCACTGTTCTTTTGCTACTCATGTATAGGTGGGGAGTGCAGCTGCTTATTTGCAGACAGGCCTCTTTTCTTCTAGGCGTTATTTTATGCTGTTGGCATCTTCAGTTTTTATCATCACTTGGCTTAACTTAAGGTGTGTGTTTTGCTGTCTTTGGGAATTCTATCTACTACTTGATCTTAGTGGCAAAGTGAAAATACTTTGATGTGCTTTCACCATCTAGTCAAAGTTGTCTAGCGCAAGAAGCACTTGATTGAATGACATTTAGATACGATCAAATCCTCTTCAATCAGTAAGTTGACAAGAGAGCTCATGAAGTGCTTTTAGGTTCATCTTGTTGCAACAATTAACGAAGAAGGATACGGGTAGGAATTTTATATTTGAGGGGTTAGTTCTTGAAATCTTGTTTTCTTCTCTAGTCCTCTGCTTCTTTTCCCCCTTTCTTTTCATTTACTTTCATTATGTTTTCTTTTCTCTTCTACCCTTAAGTGTAATTCCATGTTGCCTTGGCAAGAATTGTATATTTTGAGATTGTTCTGAACATATGAGTGAGATGAAGGTGTATCTTTATTTCATTAAAGATATTTGGGCTAACTTGGTAGATGGAAGTAAACCCACTGTTTTTAAAAAACTGTGGTGTCTGGGCTAGCTCACGCACACCTCAACTAATTTCACGGGGTACCTACTATCTCACACCAACTCAAGTACTAGGCAATTCTGCCCTCCAAGGCTTTGACAAATGGGAAAAAATCACCTAGTATTTGCCTCCACTGGGATTTGAACATGAGACCTTATGGTTCTCAACCACTTCATTGACCGCTAGCCAACCCTTGACATTGTCTTGGTGCACTATAATAGGAATAATTCTGATTTGTTTTAAAAAGATTTTATTTCATTATAATGTATGTGGCTTTATTTTTTATGGTTACGTTAATGTCCTTGTTAAACATCTTGCACTCTATATCAATATCTCTGTATTATGGGCAGCAACGACGTTTATGATTTTGACACAGGAGCTGATAAGGACAAGAAAGAGTCAGTTGTGAACATTGTTAGCAGGTAAAAATTTCTACCGCTGCCATGGCAATCGCATTACTATTTTGTTTTGTTTCCTTTTTCTTTTTTTTTATCTTACTTTATTTGAATAGGATGATGTATCTTAATTTTCTGAAAATTAAGTGCATGGCTGTGTAATTGAGCTCTTAATTCTTATGCTTGAAATCATTGTCATTGAATACATGAAGGGGACAGGATAACCTGTATATTGACTAACCTTCAGTCAAACTGCTACGTATCATAGTTACTAGATTAGAGGTAGAAGCTAGATAAGTCAATAACCTGTCTCAAGTATGTCCTAGAGTCTACTCTTTTGCTGACTAAAAGTATGTGTCAACTAAAATGTTACCTTTCTAAAAAATAAATAAAGAGGATGTATCAACTAAAGTCACTCTTTCTCAAACTGCCTCCATATTTCAGTTTGTGAATATGAAGTTCCTGTGACTTTTCCTGTATAAGGTTGCCTTAACAATGTGGTCATGCAATGGCCTTATATTTATTTGTTTGGAATTACAGTTTTAAGGTTGACTCACTTTGCTTTGTAATCTTGGTGTAAGCCGCACAGGAACATTCATTGCTGCTTGCTTGTTACTTGCCCTTGGTTTCTTGGGGCTTACTTATACATCCGTGGAGGCTGCAAATCTACGTGCTATATTACTATTAGCTTCTGCAATTACTTGTGGTTACATATATCAGGTAATTCAAATAATTTAGTTCAGTGGAATCTTCTATATTTCTGATCCTGCAGATATTGCTCCGTAAGCAACATCTATTATTCTGGTTAGCGTAGGAAATTCAACATCTTAATTGAAGTGGCGAAGATCCTCTTTATAAAGAAGAATTGGACTTCAAATGGTTCTTTCTTATAACCCCGTTAATTGCTACAACGCTTGGAAATCGAATTTTCTGCTCAAAAAATCTCTATTCCAAGTGCAATCAATCAATCTACATTGCCTCAATCTCAATTTCCCATTGGGATAAAGGAGAAGTAGTCAGATTTTGATTAATCCAACTATAATGAGATGTCGAAGAAGAAAATATAGGGTGACAGGCAGTTAGCAGTGTGCCAAGGTAGAGCTGTAGAATAATGTATGTTGAACTTAGCTAAGTTCACTCAGTTGTGTTAGTGGGTAGCTAGTGGAGTTGACTATATATTGATTGTAGTCGGTGTTAAATGATGTTATGAAATTATTTTGATTTTCTTCAATTGTGACTTCTTGAACTTCAATTTCTCTCTTCCCTGCTCCTACTTTACTCTTTCTCTCTCAGGTGTATCTGTTCAAAGTTTCCATCGACGGAACTTGCTCAATACCAACTATTTTCTTTAAAAAAAGAAAAATAATTACAGCAGTTTCTGTTCCAGCACATGTCTTGTCCTCTTGTTCTCCATGCTAAACTACAAAGATCTTATTTTAATGTTTTTAATATTAAATTTGTGGGCTTCTGTGCTAATCTCTCTCTGTCTCTCTCTCTATCTATCTATCTATCTATCTATGCCATATGGGAGATTTATGAGTAATTTCAGTTGTTTATTGTCTCTCTTTCCCCTCAATATATAAATAATTGGATTCCGTTGCTTCTAACAAATTGTCTTGTAGTGCCCGCCATTTCGGTTAAGTTATCAAGGTCTGGGGGAACCCTTGTGCTTTGCTGCATTTGGTCCTTTTGCTACGACCGCCTTTTACTTGCTTCAAAGCAGCACCAGGTTTGTTTGATTATTAATACCCATTTAATGAAGGTTGTTACACACAACTAAATCTGGTCTAATATGCATTTCAGTGAGCTCCCAATCACATATACAACACTTTCAGCATCAGCACTTGTTGGTTTCACAACATCACTTATCCTGTTCTGTAGTCATTTCCACCAGGTAATAAGGTCTCCTTACCTTCCCTGACTCCACCATTGTGGGATTTAATTTGTTAACCGTTGTTTTACCAGTACTTGCAACTCATTCATCTGATACAAACTTCAGGTAGAAGGGGATAAGGCCGTGGGAAAGTTTTCTCCACTGGTAAGTGCACCTAGGTCAGACATCAAAAGTTGAAGTAGAAATGGAAGAACTAGTGGTCACTTGTATTTTTGCCTCTGAGTTCAGGTTAGGCTTGGTACTCGAGCTGGTTCTAGAGTTGTAAAAGTGGGTGTGGCAACACTCTATTCAGGGATGCTTCTTCTCGGTTTCACTCAAACACTTCCATTTACATGCGTTGTAAGTCTTTATATGGTTTCTTAATGTGGTTACAATAATTACCAATGAGAAATTTCATTTTCTGTTTATCTGCGACGTACATGTTTTGGGAAGCTTTTGTTCATTTGGTTTTAACCAGAAACAATTTCCTGAACTTGTAGTCCCAAAGAAGTTTACTAAGTTGTGATAAACCTGTTATGGATTTTGTGTTGGCGATTTTAATGTTATTTTTTTAACCTTCAAATTATGAATACTTAGATATGTTCCACTTCTAATCCAGTATCAATTTCTTCCAGATTCTTGGTGCTTTAACAATACCAATGGGAAAACTCGTAGTTAGCTATGTGGAGAAGAACCATAAGGTGAGTGAAGATTTTGTTTTGTTCTTCCACGAAAACATCATCTTGGTCATTGTTGGGGTAATGTTGGAGAAATAGAAAGTGCAACTGTATATCCTCCTCTGACTTGTATCTACTTTGCTCTACCTTTGGGCAATCAATATTCATTCGAGTCATGATTTTGAACTTCAATTTTTTAGGACAAAGCAAAGATCTTTATGGCAAAGTATTACTGTGTGAGACTTCATGCTCTATTTGGAGTGGCTCTGGCTGCTGGCTTGGTAGCAGCTAAAATGGTTGCTAGATATCCTGTTCCAAAACCAATATTCTGAATCATAGAATTCATCAGGTTAGGCTTTTCGTGGTTATAAACCTATTTACCAGAGTGAAGTATGAGTATAGCATTTACGTGAGAACGACTTTTTCCTGATTTAGTGGCTACGTCTGATCTCAGGAATACACATTGTCGCTGAGAGACCTGAAAGCATCAAGGAGCAATTTAGGCTCTTTTGAATGCAAATTACAAGATGAACTTTCTACAGAAGGGAATGGAAAAAAGATTCAAAGCTCTTGGCAATAGCCTGCCTGCACTGTGTTCTCGATCCAATGGACATTGGATTACTTGAACTGCCCTTAGTTCAGTAAATTTCCAAAATTCTTTTGAGGGTATTAGACTTGAGCACTGAGAAGAACTTTCAAGAAATGCATGAATGTGATGCATCAACAAATCAGTGTTTCCTGATCTACTTATTGACAATTAATTAATTAATAATTCTTTCTCCATGTTTTGTCCATACAGCAAGAATGTTACATTTTGTTTGCCTAATGGTGACTGATTTTGCTAAATTTCTACCTGTAAAATTGATATTAGAACTTTATGTCAATAAAAGATATACAGGACTTCTAGGTTTTAGGTCTCGATTTTTCTATTGATTAATATAAAATAATTACATAATATTAGATCGAAAAGAGTTTAAAATAACATGTGCAGAAAAGATTCATATAACTACCCCAACTTGCTCGGAAAAGGGGCATAGTTGTTTATTTGTAAAATCAAAGTCTAAAAGATCATTGGACTTTTCGACTCCAAAACAGACCTTGAAATCATTGATACGAGACTCCGCCAGTCTCAGGTTTTCAATCAAGTTGGACTTAATTATAAGACAAATTTCAACAGACAAAAATCTGACCCAGTATACTGTCATCTTAAATTCTATGGCTTCTACGACTGCTGGACTATCAGTAAGTTCATCCATTGGAGTGAAAGCAAGTTTGCACCACAGCCTGGATAATTGCCAATTCAGCCTAATACTGGTTTCTGACCAAGGTTTTATATTGCTGCTGGGATCAGGGACATCCAGTATAACTGACCAGGTTCCAGGAATAAGCCCTCTCATTTATGCCACGAGTTGTATGATCCAACTGAGCACCAAGAAAGGTGTGTTTATCAGCTTGGGTCGCAGCGCTGAGAGCTGAGAACATGAGAACGCCGAAGGACCACATATACTGCTGTTACTTGGTGCTTCATGTGCACATGCACAGTTGAGAATGCGGACTACTTCCTGTTACATTGCAAAAGTGGCAACACAGCTATAGTGAGAGTGCTGAATTGGTTCGGAATACAGTGGACTATCTCAGGCACAATGAAGAAAGTTTCACAGCCTTAGGGAAGAAGGAAGAGATGTAGGGATACGACAACAACATACCCAGTATAATCCCACAAAGTGGGGTGATAAATGAATTAGAGATGTAGCTATAAATTCAAAAAGAAAAACTTTTTTTTTGAGATGGTAAATTAAACAGAAATGTTATAAAATGTCATGTACTCCTCACAAAAGTTATGAGATCCCAAACAATTGTATGGCTATTAAAAAAAATTGCTCATACGGTTTTTACTTATCCAAACTTCTGCTTCCAAGTTCCAACCTTTGAAAATGCATGATACAGAAAATTATATCTTGATTTGAATGTGTGATCCCAATTTTATTGGTTTAAATACCTTGGGCACTAAGAAAGGTGTGATTATTAGCTTGATCGCAGCTCGGGTCCGGTGCTGACAGCTGAGAACATGAGAATGCGAAGGATCAGATATGTCAGGTGTCACCTGGGGCTTCATGTGCAAATTCACAGTTGAGAATGTGGGCTACTTCCTGTAACATTGCAAAGTGGCAATACAACTGCGGTGAGAGTGCTGAGCTGGTTAAGAATACAGTGTATGATGCCAGGCACAATGAAGAAAGTTACACAGATAGGCCTAGGGAGAAGGAAGAAGAGATGTAGGGCTATAAAATTAAAAGAAATTACAACGAAATATAATGAAATGTCATATACTCCACCCAAAAATGTAATGCAATCCCGAACAATAGAATGGCTATAAATTAAAAAGAATTTGCTATAGTTTTTCATTTTCACTTGGCCAAACTTCTGCTTCCAAGTTCCAACCTTTGAAAGCATGATACAGAAGACAATTCTATTTTGATTTGCATGTGTGATCCCACATTTATTGATTTAGATACCTTGAGCACCAGAGAAGGGTGTGTTATGAGCTTGTGTTGCAGATTGGGTCCAGTGCTGACAGCCGAGAACATGAGAACGCGAAGGATCACATACGTTAGCTGTCACCCAGTACTTCATGTGCAAATGCACAGTTGAGAATGCAGACTACTTCCTGTTATATTGCAAAAGTGGCAACACAACTATGGTTAGAGTGCTGAATTGTTTGGAATACAGTGGACAATGCCAGGCACAATGAAGAAAGTGACACAGATAGGCCTAGGGAGAAGGAAGAAGAGATGTAGGGCTATAAATTAAAAAGAAATGCTATGAAATGTCATATACGCCTCAAAAATGTTATGAGATGCCAAATAATTGGCTATAAATTTTTTTTTAAATCTCATGCTGTTTTCACTTGGCCAAACTTCTACTTCCAAGTTTCCAACCTTTGAACGCATGATAGAGAAGACAATTCTATTTTGATTTGGATGTGTGATCCCACATTTATTGGTTTAGATACCTTGAGCACCAAGAAGGATATGTTTATTAGCTTGGGTCGCAACTCCGGTCCAATGCTGACAGCTGAGAACATGAGAACGCGAAGGATCACATCTGTCAGCTGACGCCTAGTGCTTCATGTGCAAATGCACAGTTGATAGTGTGGACTACTTCCTGTTACATTGCAAAAGTGGCAACACAGCTATGGTGAGAGTGCTGAATTGGTTCGGAATACTGTGGATGATGCAAGGCACAATGAAGAAAGTTACACAGCTAGGTCGGGGAGGGAAGGAAGAAGAGATGTAGGGCTATAAACTAAAAGGAAATGTTATGAAATGTCATACACTCCTCCCAAAAATGTTATGATATCCCGAATAATGGTATGGCTATACATTAAAAAGAATTTGCTACAGTTTTCATTTAGGCAAATTTCTGCTTCCAAGTTCTAACCTTTGAATGCATGATACAGAAGATAAAAGAAAAAATTGATAATGGTAACTGATACAGAAAGACAATTCTATTTCAATTTAAATGTGTAGTCCCAAATTTATTGGTTTAGATACCTTGAGCACCGAGAAAGGTGTGATTAGTTGCTTGATTCGCAGATGGGATACCTTGAGCACCAAGAAAGGTTGTTTAATAGCTTGGATTTGTAACTCGGCCAGCAGCAAGAAAGGTGTGTTTGGATGCTTGAATCACAGATGGGATAGCACCAAGAAAGGTGTGTTTAATTGCTTGAATCGCAGATGGGGAGGGGTGCTGACAGCCGAAAACCTGAGAAAGCAAAGGATCACATAAGTTAATTGTCTGCTGGTGCTTAATGTGATAATGCTCTACTTCCTGTTACATTGCAATAGGCAACACAGCTGTGGTGCGAGTGTCAAATTAGTTCAGAATACAGTGGACGATGCCAAGCACATAGCTGGGATGTTCTCCATTAGCACTAATGTGGATCTATAGGAAACAGGTATATGAGAGCTTAAATGCTGTAAAGACTGACTTTGCACATATGAGGAATGCATTGTGTTTCTAACTTTGTGCACCCATGAGGTTCCGGTTTGTATGGATAGTGTAGTTCTCTACTATTTGGTAAACTTGTTGCATACAGAGTTCATTAATGAAATTAAAGACAAATTTGTTTCGAATCTGAGACATGTTAACAACCCATATACTATAACTTTACATTGTCACACATTATCATCCATTGTCATCAAGGGGTGTGCATACAGAGTTTTGTGAAGAGGCTGCTGCAACAACTTTCACACCATTCCGGGCTGAATGACAGGATGACAATGCTGAAGGAAACTAAGGACAAATGTGGCAAAAAAATAATTATTTTCCACGTTTAGGTGATCAGACATTTAAGGTTAGCAAACATGATAAATCAGAAAATTTTATGAAGAATCACTTCTCATATCCAGGAGACGAGCTTCTTATGGTATTAGAATTAACCAAGCTGGATTTCAGCCAATCAGCCTGAACTAGTTCATCTTTAAAGGATTAAAAAGCTAGATGTTATTTATATGAGGTAAAGCTAGTTTAATTTTTTATAATAGGAAAAGATAGGAAAATTGGCAAATAATAAGCCAGCACTCCGATGTCAGCAGTATAAAGCATGTGGTTTTTGCTATCTATGTTGTATTTAAAAAATGTCAACTATGATTAAACATCCATAAGAAAATTTACGACATCGTCATAGGATTAGCTTTGAGATCTTATCTAAGATTCTCAGAACAAGAAACAAGAATCTAATCATTTCAAATCAGCGAAGAAACAAATCCATATACCAACCAAAATTTACCGACTATCCAAATAATTCAAGAGAAACCCAGAGTGAGAGCGGAACGAGTGAAAACTTCCAATATTTGGGTTAACAAAACCGTTCAATTAGTCAGTGCATGCCTTTTCTGTTCTTGTTCGGATGAAGCTTTTAACCGAGGTTTAGGATAGAAGTCGGACTAGAACTAAAAAATGAAGACTTTTAAACTAGATGCACAAGAAAGGAAAAGAAGAACGAGAAGTTTTTCCTGAAACTGGTAAATGTGAGAGAAGAACGAGAAACTTCACAAGCCTTAAGAGCTTATACTTAACTTAATTTCTCTTTCTTTCTAAATGTATTTCAACAAAAACAAAGAAAAAAATAACGCCCAAAGGTAAAAGACAGAAAGAAAGGAAACATATAGGCAAATACCAAGGATATAAAGTTAAGGAAGAACAATAATCACAAAAAAGAAAAAACAGAAAAAGGACAAAACTAATTAATGGAACAAGGGTTTGAGTGAGAAGTTACATTACCTGGATCCCTATGTGCCAACAAACACGCGGACAAGATTTGCAGCATACTGCAACTCATTGGAAGGACCTTCCTACAAGCTCATGTGAGCCATCAAGGGCCCGCACTTAGGCGGGCCCAATAGCTGTGTTTTGAAGTTCATAATAAGAGACCGCTAAATAGATTAACAAAAGAATGATTTTTTTCATTTGAGACGATGTGGGACAAACTCGCATGCAAATCCTATCATACCTCCCTTCTTTATAACTGCATATACATTGCCAAGAAAAGATGATGTCAGTTTCCAATTCATCATTTTTTGGATGATGAATTTTTTGGTGTGAATATAAGGTTACCCTTTTCTCAAAAAATATCATCATTTTTTGGATGATGAATTTTTTGGTGTGAATATAAGGATACCCTTTTCTCAAAAAAATTCATCATTTTTTGGATGATGAATATAAGGTTACCCTTCTCGCAAAAATATTCAACAATGTATATGCAGTTATAAAGAAGGGAGGTATGATAGGATTTGCATGTAATTATGTCCCACATCGTCTCAAAAGCAAAAAACCATTCTTTTGTTAATCTATTTAGCGGTCTCTAATTATGAACTCCAACACACAACTACTGAATTAATAAACTACCATTTCTACATTCAAAATCTACATCTTTCCTTTGCTACTTCTGATACCAAAATCACAATATAAAGTGTTTGATCTCTAGAAATGTGATTCTCCCGATCCTTGTTTAAGATTGACAGATTGTAGCAGCCTCCTATATTGATTGTGATTGAACTAATATCTCTCTCATACAAGTGCCTAATGAATGTGACTGTACAAGCTAAGTCGATAGTCATTGAGAATTACAATAGTAATGAATGGAACCTACCAGCTACCATTATCATATAAGTGGCCAAACATCAGGAATACAAATTCACAAGAAAATAGATCAATAGAGTACCTTTTTACACCCTAATGCAAATAATTATGAGGGGTCACAAAATTACCATCAATTGTATCAGACAGGACAGAACACCAAAGAGTACAACCGGGTTGACAATGCAATATGCCAATATCTTCTAAAAGAGTGGGCAGTCATTGCACTTGGTTACTGATAGATAAAGACCATAGAAAAATCCGACCACAATCTTTTTAAAGAAATTATCTTTAGGAATAAGTAAGGTATTTCCCATTAATGGCGTATCTTTTTTATGACATGTGATCTACTGCTTCTGTGATAAAAAAATTTGACAAGTATATTTAGCATATATAGCAATTCTCAAGAAAAGTGTTATTCCTAACATGAATATGATAATACTTGGCTTAAAAGAGTTGGAGAGACATCTGACATGCCAGCTTTACTGCCCGCTTGTTGCATGTCCTCAAGGTCTTCGTATAGGAAATAGGCACACACAATTCATACCTTGAGGGGCCATTTGGTTTGCGGACTAGTTTATGCAGGGATCATGATAAAGGAATGTTATGCAATGAATATCAATGTAGGGATTGTTATGAGCTGAATAATTGTCTTCCTTAAAAGCAATTTTATGCTTCTAGATACTGTTATCCAAGTATCTATAATTACTATTTTTATTCCATATCCTATCCCGCATAAGATAATACACCGAATCACACATAATTATGTTGACATTAGCAATACATAGTTTAGTACCACAACAAAAGAAGTACTCCCTCCGTCCCAAATTTAAGTGTCGTAGAGCCTATTTGGATGGACTAATAGTTTTGGCATAAAAACAAGTGCTTAAAAGCACCCTTTTATCTTACCCCAAACACTACAAAAGTGCTTAAAATAAGCCAATCTAAACATGCTCTTACTTTCCTTCTTGATCTGTCCCAGAAAGAGTGTCTCTTACGATATTGAGTAAGTTTTCCAATTTCAACAATCTACATGGCAAGTTTAACCACAAAATTTAAAAGACTACACACATCCTCAATTTAAGACCAAAAGATTCAAAAGTCTCCCTTTGTTTCTTAAACTTTGTGCTCAGTCAAACCAAGAAACTTAAATTGGAACGGAAGGAATATTGTTATGCATAGTTTTATGTTGCAAACCAAATATAGTATATTAGACATGCAGCGTGTGATGATACTTTCTTATGTGGCCAACCAAACAACCCCTGACTATATATTCTCAAAAAAATTCTGGACAGAACTGAATCAGATAACTTGTTTTGAACTCTACTAACCTCCTGTTTTGCATATTGAACAACCAGGAAACTAATAAGTCCATATTGCTGTGTAATCTCCCTGTAGATTAACGCTAGTCTATCTTCTTTATCAAAAATACACTAGTGTATTAAGCGATACTTATTTTTTCAGCAAAGCTAGAGCCTGAGAAAAAGGCCAAATGAGCAATTATCAATTTATTGAATAAATGCCATGAAAAGAAATTAATGGTTATCAAATAAAAAACAGACAAAAATAAGAAATGACATGAAACAAGAAATAAAGGAGTATCAGTCAGAAGATAACAATGTAATCTTATCTGCTGAAATATTCTACATTAACTTTTCTCTCCTCGTATCTTCTGTTGCAGACGGCTTACATTTCCCATTATAAGGATATATAATATTTTAAATATAAAAAGACACACACATACACATATACATTACGTATGTAAACATACACATATAGCAATTGAAGAGGCATTTATGTAACAAACTGAAAGACCAATATCATCCTTTACATTTGACAATGCAATAATATGCTTCAAACCTTGCAAACCACTACCACCACTCAGGACAGATAACACCTTGAATGTCTGAGGGCTCATAGCGAATAAATGCAAAATACTACTTAGAAACACCTCATCTTCTCTGTAATTGCATGCCATCATATGCAAGAAGCATTGTCGCCCTAAACCAACAGATCGACTCATCTTGCATTAAAGTGAATCCTGTGGCCTTTGCAAGTGATCTGAAAACTAATTCTAATTGTTCAAATGGACACTTTGAAAATGTGGAATCACCTGTAGAATTTGAACCATTAGAATTGGTTTTCCTAACCATTTGTTAAGACCACAACATTTTCTTTAATACGAGACAAGTCTATTTGTTGCTTAAGGTTATTAGCAACCTTGAACCAATATCTCCATGTCCCTTTACTCTTCTTTGAAACTACAAAACCCATTGTCTCCATTTCCTTTTTCAACTCCACACCCTATGAATCAATATAATCAGTTAAGTAATAACTCCATACATTTTATTTAGACAAAAAGTTAAAAGTTTAATAATGCAAAATTGGGACCAAAGAAAATAAAGAAAATGATAGTTTGTTTGTAGAAAAGCAGCAACTAAGTCTTCTGTTTCGGATGTTTTCTGTCTTTCTATATACAATGTAGAAAATTATTTCCAAAATTGAAATCTATGTAGACTTCTCCCACATTCTTGATTCACATACAAAACTTATTTTCCACATTCTTGATTCACATACAAAACTTATTTTCCACATTCTTGATTCAGATATAAAATTTATTTTCCACATTTTTGATTCACATACAAAATCTATTTTCCACATTCTCGATTCACATACAAAATTTATTTTCCACATTCTTGATTCACATACAAAATTTATTTTCACATTCTTGAATCACATACAAAATTTATTTTTCCACCTTTTCACGTGTAAAATTTATTTACTCCCAAAATTGCAATACCTAGATTCGGTATGGAAGCCACTGCTAAGGAAGAACGGGTCCGAGGAATGTAACCTGACCCGGATGGATACAAATGGCGAGTGTTGCGACCCGACACGGTAAAGGGAATGGGTCCGAGGAATATACCCTGACCCGTATGGATACAAATGGCGAGTGTTGGGTCTTCTAGGGTTTTGACAGAGTAGATTTGGGGAAAACCCGGTCATGGACACTTTTTGTGTTTCTCAGTTGTTGCCTTGTTGGGTTATTTATAGCCCATATAAAATAGCCGAATGACCCGGGTTATGGATTTCTGGCCCATGGATTGTGGATGCGTGGACTATAGCTTACATAAATCTAAAGCATAAAATGTTATTATACGAAATGAATTAAAAAAGTATAACTTACATAAATCTAAAGCATATTGGCTAGTGATTGTGAGGCCCCAATTCTTGACCGGAGGGGACACCAAAGGCCTCTGCCCTTCCATCCCTTGGATAGATAGAGAAGGAGGGCAGAGCTTTTGGTTTTTCCATGTTGTCAAAGAGTTGAACAATGGTTTTTTCGTGTTGTCAAAGATTTGAACAATGAAAATAGATGGCGAGTGCCTGATCGAATTGATCAGGTCATGTGGGAACAAGGTTCAAGTCTACCGGTCTGTTAGGATGCCTCAGCTGCATACATCACTGCACTTCCACTTGACACATATCGTAATGATAAACGGCTCGTCTCGTTGTGACCTTCTCTTGAATTCTCAAAAAAAGTTTTGTCGCTCCATCCCCGCAGGGGCAGAGAACCCCTCGCTGTCTCGGCTGTGCTACTGGAAGCTCTGGGGAAGTCGGAATAGGAGAGCACTCATCTTGGGGTGGGCTTACTACTTATATGCTGAAGCAGTTATGTAAATTACATCATATCCCTACTTTTTTTTAATTACAATAATTTCTTAAAATTTGTACCGGATAAATAAGTCCTTGTGGATGCGTGGACTATAGTATTGTAGGTCTGTTCAAGAATTCAATTGACCTAAATGGCCCTAAACATAAAATGTTATTATACGAAATGAATTAAAAAAGTATAACTTACATAAATCTCATAGTGTAAAGAGTAAATTACATCATATCCCTATTTTTTTTTAATTACAATAATCCCTTAAAATTTGTACCGGATACATAAGTCACCATCTGGATACATTAATTCTAATATAAGAAAAATCTTTCTGTTGCGCTAAAAAGGGAATAAAATCTGAAAATTAATTAAATCTTATAAATTACGCTTATGTTTCTTATTACTTTCAATCATACAGAGGCAAATCCTAATAGAACGAAGAAATTCAAAATTTCAAATTGCTTCCCCCGTTCAACGAAGAAACCTTTCAGATTTGATTCAAAATCTTTTGTCGAAATTTTGGGTAAGCGAGGTGAGTTATGAAGGATATAAAAGTGATGGAATTGTTGTTGGACAAACGATATCCTTTTGAATCTTCAAGTTCATCGAAGATCCTTTCAATTTTGATTCAAGATTATCAAAAAATTTGAGATTCAAGATTCTTTCTTCTCCCAGTTCAGCGAAGATCCTTTCAATTTTGATTCAAAATTATTGAAAATTTTAAGATTCAAAATTATTCTCCTAGTTTATTGAAGATCCTTTCAATTTTGATTCAATATTGTCGAAAAATTTGAGAAGATACATCATGAATATCTTTGCTACTTAGCATTTTACTATTTATGTATCTTGTTTAAATTGATAAGTATTGTATTTATAATAGATACATTAAATAAATAATTGTTGTCCATAAGATGTTAGATATGAGATTGATACATTATTGTGCGGTAGTTGCTATGTAATTGATACATTTAGTATAAATTCGAATTTACGTATCATATCTAAAAAATTAGTGCATTATACATTACTATTTATGTATCTCGTTTAAGTTGATAAGTATTGTATTTATACTAGATATATTAAATAAGTAATTGTTGCCCATAAGATGTTAGATTTGAGATCGATACATCACCGTGTGGTAGTTGCTATGTAATTGATACATTTAGTATAAATTCAAATTTACGTATCATATCTAAAAAATTAGTGCATGATACATTACTATTTATGTATCTCGTTTAAATTGATAAGTACTGTATTGTTTGCCTTGAAAGATATGTATAACTTACATAATGTATCATTTTGTAGTTGATACAATAAGGTTGTTAAAGAAGAATGTATGTAAGCTGGAATAAAGTGTATCTATAAATGTATCACAATAAATAAGAATTAAGTTATCAATTAGATACATGAACAAACACAATCCATTAAAGAAATTTGATCATGAAAAACACCAGAAAAAGAGGAAAATATTAGACCGTATGAAATTTGGTGCAATTGAAACTAATATTATTATGAGACAATGAGAAGATTAAATAATAATACAAGAATCCTAATCAGTTTCAATGAATGATTAGTTGTTAGAGTTCATAACCAACTCAAATTATGAAAAATTTATAAATATTATATTAATTATTACCAAATAATAACTACTACTATTACTTTCTTTTTTTTCTAATTTACGTTTTAGTGTTGAAAATTTGAAGTTCACTTATTTTATTATAAATTTTGGAGTATTTTTAAAAATAGGTAAAAGACTCATAAATATCTTTTTAGAACTTTTTTGCCTAAAAATATCCTTAACCTACAGAAAAGAGACTAATTTTGAATTTCGAATGAGAAAATAACTACCAAAATTTTGTGACTAAAAATAATGAGCGATTTGTTGAGTGAAATAAGGAAGGGATAAATGTTGGTTTTGGAAGTTAGGATTTATGTATCCCGTGTTTGGGAGTAAAATAAGGGATTTTGGAAAATTTTAGAACTGGTAGGGAATAATGGGAATTATGAAAAAAAAAAAGGTGTGTATATAAGTAATTTATCCATTAAAAATGTCCTTATACTAGGTAAAATTGAACAAAAATGCACTCAATTAATAGTTTGGTCCAGAAATATCCCTATTGCTAATAGTTTGGTCTATAAACGTTTTTACTATTACTTAACGATCAAAAATGTTTTTTTCCTAATAAATATATTAGTATTTTTTCTTTTTAAACATATTCTATTTCTAATAAAAAATATTATTATTAAAGAATCCAATTATTATTATTTTCTTTTAAAATCACTTTAGCTTATAAATAAGGAGAAAATAATTTTTTTTTCTTCTTAATCTCATTTTAACAATTAAAATGGAATAACTCCATGTAACTTATTAATTGATCATAGTAATTCTATCATCAATTTTATTTAGATAACGATAAGAAAATTAATAATCTTTTATGATTTTAAGTAGAATAAATATTTACTAATTTTTTTTTAAAAAAAAATCATCATTAGAAAAATAATGTATTTGAAAAGAAAAGAAATTTGACAAAAAAACACAATATTGTTTACCCATTAATTAACAATAGAAGCATTTTTGAACGAACCTATTGACAACAAATACATTTTACTAAAATGCTAACTAGGGACATTTTTGTTTAATTTTACATGATTTAAATGTATTTTTTACCCTTTTTCATAAATTATCTTCTAAACAATATTTTTGACCCATTAATTAACAATAGAAGCATTTTTGGACGAAACTATTTACAACAAATACATTTAAGACTAAACTGCTAACTAGGGACCTATTTGTTCAATTTTACATGATTTAAATGTATTTTTTTTACCCTTTTCCATAAATTATATAGTCTTGTGAAGAATTTTATTATATGTTTTACACAATTGAAACTTAATTGTGTCTGATTATTTTTCAATTTCACAAGTTGATTGACCCAAATCTTATACTTTTGGATTTACAGGTTTTATAGTTTTGTTAGTTTTAAGATTGACATGTAGAGGTTGATCTATAATTCGATCATGTATCTTTTTTTTCTTAAAAAAATTAACTACTCATAGCAAATACTAAAAAATTGTATAAATAAAAGTTTTTGAAGAATAAAACTAAAATAGACCATCGACTTAACTTTCTTATATAATTGCAATATAAATCTTAATCCATGAAATTTGCAATATATATATATATATTAGATACTTTTAGTCATCGGAAAATGCAAAAAATATATCAATCTTTTTAATTTAGAGAGAATGAACAAGCCTTTACCTGGTAACCATTAATTACATTTAGTGCATCTGTTCTAATTTTTTGTGGTTCAACCATCTCAATTAAATTCACATCTAAGATGCTAAATTTGGCTATGGATTTGTCCCGAATAATAACATCTCACTTTTATTTTTTTTCTATCACGTTTAAATTATAATTTATAGCACAAATTTAATTTTTGGTTATCATAATATTCATGTATTTCGAAATTAATTCTTATTCACCAAGCTTTTTAAGCTCCACTATGTTATATTCATATTATGGAAATATTTTAAATGTACACGGTGTGGCAAAGATTTTTATTTATTAAGAAGTGGTTCATATATTTATTATATAAATAGAGAATTAAGGCAAGGAGAATTGGAAGAAAAAAAAAAGCAACTTCATTTCTCTTCTTCTTTTATTTCTTTATAGATTTTTCCATTGATTGAAGTAGTGCTTGATTGAATCAAAGCTACTATTTTTTTTACATAATATTAGATCAAAAGGAGTTTAAATCAACATGCACGGTGAATTTATATAACTAACCCAACTTGCTCAGAAAAGGGTCATAGTTGTTAATTTGTAAAGTCGAAAAGTCTAAAGTTCATTGGACCTTTTGACTCCCAAATGGGCCTTGAAATCACTGATTGATAGGAGAGACTCCGCCAATCTGAGGTTCTAATTTCCATTGCTGTTTATCCATTGGAATCTTGCTTACAGAAAGCAAGTTTATCCATCGGAATCTTGCTTACAGAAAGCAAGTTCGCACCGCAGCCTGGATAATTGCCAATTCAGCCTAATCCAGTATTACTGACCAGGCTCCAGGAATAAGTCCTCTCCTTTATACCACGAGTTGTATGATCCAACTGAGCACCAAGAAAGGTGTGTTTATCAGATTGGGTCGCAGCTCGTGTCCAGTGCTGACAGCCGAGAACATGAGTATGCGAAGGATCACATATACTGCTGTTACTTGGTGCTTCATGTGCAAATGCACAGTTGAGAATGTGGACTACTTCCTGTTACATTGCAAAAGTGGCAACACAGCAATAGTTAGAGTGCTGAATTGGTTTGGAATACAGTGGACAATGCCAGGCACAATGAAGAAAGTGACATAGATAGGCCTAGGGAGAAGGAAGAAGAGATGTAGGGCTATAAATTAAAAAGAATTGTTATGAAATGTCATATACTCCTCTCAAAAATGTTACGAGATACCAAACAATTGTATGGCTATAAATTAAAAAATAATAATCTCATACTGTTTTCACTTGGCCAAACTTCTACTTCCAAGTTACAACCTTTGAACGCATGATACAGAAAACAATTCTATTCTGATTTGGATGTGTGATCCCAAATTTATTGGTTTAGATACCTTGAGCACCAAGAAGGATATGTTTATTAGCTTGGGTCGCAACTCGGGTCCAATGCTGACAGCCGAGAACATGAGAGCGCGAAGGATAACATCTGTCAGCTGACGCCTGGTGCTTCATGTGCAAATGCACAGTTGATAGTGTGGACTACTTCCTGTTACATTGCAAAAGTGGTAACACAGCTATGGTGAGAGTGCTGAATAGGTTCGGAATACAGCAAGGCTTAATGAAGAAAGTTACACATCTAGGTATGGGAGGGAAGGAAGAAGAGATGTAGGGCTATAAACTAAAAGGAAATGTTATGAAATGTCATATACTCCTCCCAGAAATGTTATACATCAAAAAGAACTTGCTACAGTTCTCATTTACGCAAATTTCTGCTTCCAAGTTCTAATCTTTGAATGCATAATACAGAAGATAAATTTTTTTGATAATGGTAACTGATACAGAAAGACAATTATATTTAGGTCCTGCATTTATTGGTTTCGATACCTTGAGCACCAAGAAAGGTGTGTTTAATTGCTTGATTCGCAGATGGGATACCTTGAGCACCAAGAAAGGTGTGTTTAATTGCTTGATTCGCAGATGGGATACCTTGAGCACCAAGAAAGGTGTGCTTAATTGCTCGATTCACAGATGGGATACATTGAGCACCAAGAAAGGTTGTTTAATAGCCTGGATTTGCAACTCGGGCAGCACCAAGAAAGGTGTGTTTGATTGCTTGAATCACAGGTGGGATAGCACCAAGAAAGGTGTGTTTAATTGCTTGAATCGCAGATGGGGAGGGGTGCTGACAGCCAAGAACCTGAGAAAGCAAAGGATCACATAAGTCAATTGTCTGCTGGTGCTTCATGTGAAAATGCTCTACTTCCTGTTACATTGCAATAGGCAACACAGCTGTGGTGGGAGTGTCAAATTAGTCCAGATTACAGTGGATGATGCCAAGCATGCAGCTAGGATGTTCTCCATTAGCACTAATGTGGATCTATAGGAAACAGGTATATGAGAGCTTAAATGATGTAAAAACTGACTTTGCACATATGAGGAATGCATTGTGTTTCTAACTATGTGCACCCATGAGGCTCCGATTTGTATGGATAGTGTAGTTCTCTAATATTTGGTAAACTTGTTGTATACAGAGTTCATTAATGAAATTAAAGACAATTCTATTTCGAATCTGAGACATGTTAACAACCGATATACTATAACTTTACATCATCACACATTATCATCCATTGTCATCAAGGGGTGTGGCATACAGAGTTTTGTGAAGAGGCTGCTGCAACAAATTTCATACCAATCCGGGCTGAATGACAGGATGACAATGCTGAAGGAAACTAAGGACAAATGTGGCAAAAAAATAATTATTTTCTGCATTTACGTTATAAGACATTTAAGGTTAGCAGACATGATAAATCAGAAAATTTATGAAGAATCACTGCTTATATCCAGGAGACAAGTTTCTTTTGGTATTAGAACTAACCAAGCTGGATTTCAGCCAATCAGCCTGAACTAGTTCATCTTTGAAGGATTAAAAAACTAGATGTTATTTATATGAGGTAAAGCTAGTTTAATTTTTTATAACAGGAAAAGATACGAAAATTGGCAAATAATAAGCCAGACGCTCCGATGTCAGCAGTATAAAGCATACTCTTTTTGCTATCGATGTTGTATTTTAAAATGTCAACAATGATTAAACATCCAAAAGAAAATTTTAGAACACCGTCATAGGATTAGCTTTGAGATCTTATCTAAGATTCTCAGAACAAGAAACAAGAATCTAATCATTTAAAATCAGCGAAGAAACAAATCCATGTACCATCCAACATTCGCCGACTATCCAAATCATTCAAGAGAAACCCAGATTGAGAGTGGAACGAGTGAAAACTTCCAATATTTGGGTCAACAAAACCGTTCAATTAGCCAGTACATGCCTTTTCTGTTCTTGTTCGGATGAAGCTTTTAACTGAGGTTTAAGATAGAAGTCGTACTGGAACTAAAAGAACGAAGACTTTCAAAATAGATGCACAAGAAGGGAAAAGAAGAATGAGAAGCTTTTATTGAAACTGGTAAATCTGAAAGAAGAACGAGAAACTTCATATGTGTTAAGAGCTTATACTTAATTTAATTCTCTTTCTTTCCAAATGTATTTCAACAAAAACAAGAAAAACATAATGCCCAAAGGTAAGAGACAGAAAGAAAGGAAACTTATAGGCAAATACCAAGGATATAAAGTTAAGGATGAACAATTATCACAAAAATCGGAGAAAAGAAAAACCAGAAAAAGGACAAAACTAATTTAATGGAACAAGGGCTTGAGGGAGAAGTTACATTACCTGGATCCCTATTTTCCAGCAAACGCGCGGACAAGATTTGCAGCATACTGCAACTCATTAGAAGGACCTTCCTACAAGGTAATGTGAGCCATCAAGGGCCCGCACTTAGGCGGGCCCAATAGCTGTGTGTTGAAGATCATAACTAGAGACCGCTAAATAGATTAACAAAAAAATGGTTTTTTGCTTTGGAGACGATGTGGGACAAAATCGCATGCAAATCCTATCATACCTCCTTTCTTTATAACTGCATACACATTGCTGAATTAATAAACTACCATTTCTACATCTTTCCTTTACTATTTTTGATACAACAATCACAATATAAAGTCTGTGATCTCTAGAAATGTGATTCTCCCAATCCTTGTTTAAGATTGACAGATTATAGCAGCCTCCTATATGGATTGTGGTTGAATTAATCTCTCTCATACAAGTGCCTAATGAGTGTGACTGTACAAGCTAAGTCGATAGTCATTGAGAATTACAATAGTAATGAATGGAACCGACCAGCTACCATTATCCTAAAAGTGCCAAACATCAGGAATACAAATTCACAAGAAAATAGATCAATAGAGTACCTTTTACACCCTAATGTAAATAATTACGACCACTGAGTGGTCACAAATTACCATCAATTGGATCAGACAGGACCTTACAACCAAAGAGTACAACCGGGTTGACAATGCGATGTGTAAATATCTCCTAAAAGAGTGGGCAGTTATTGCACTTGGTTTGTGATAGAGATAGATAAAGGCCATCACAAAATCCGACCACAATCTTTTTAAGGAAATTATCTTTAGGAATAAGTAAGGTATTTCCCATTAATGGCACATCTTTTTTTATGACGTGATCTACCGATGCTGTGATCAAAAAAATTGACAAGTATATTTGGCATATATAGCAATTCTCAAGAAAAGAGATATTCCTCACATGAATATGATAATACTTGGCATAAAAGAGTTGGAGAGACATTTGACCAAGAGACCTGCCAGTCTTACTGCCCACTTGTTGCATGTCCTCAAGGTCTTTGTATAAGAAATAGGCACACACTACTCATACCTTGAGGGGCCATTTGATTGTTACGAGCTGAATAATTGTCTACTTTAAAAGCAACATTTATGCTTCTAGATACTCTTATCCAAGTATCGATGATTACTATTTTTATTCCATATCCTATCCCACATAAGATAATGCACTGAATTGCACATAATTATGTTGGTATTAGCAATACATAGTTAGTACCACAACAAAGGAAGTACTCCCTCCGTCCCATTTTTAAGTGTCTTAGAGCCTGTCTGGATGGACTTATAGTTTTTGGCTTAAAAACAAGTGCTTAAAAGCACCTCTTTTATGATTCAAATGTCTCCCTTTGTTTCTTAAACTCTATGCTCAGTCAAACGAAGACACTTAAATTGGGAGGGAGGGGATTTTGTTATGCATAGTTTTACACCGGAAATTAAATTAGCAATACAAAGTTTTATGTTGCAAACCAAACATAGTATATTAGACATGCAGAATTTTGTGTGCGATGATACTTTCTTATGTGGCCAACCAATCGACCTCTGACTATATATTCTCTAAAAATTTCTGGACAGAACTGAATCAGATAACTTGTTTTGAACTCTACTAACCTCCTGTTTTGCATAGTGCTCAACCAGCAAACTAAGAAGTCCATATTTGCCTGTGTAATCTCCTTGTAGAATAACACCAGTCTATCTCCTTTATAAAAAAACACGCTAGTGTAATAAGCGATTCTTATTTGATCACCAAAGCAAGAGCCTGAGAAAAGGCCAAATGAGCATCCAATCAGCTATTACAGTATATCAAGAAACAACAATTATCAATTTATTGAATAAATGCCATGAAAAGAAAATAATGGCTATCATATCTAAAACAAAGAAAGATCAGAAATGACATGAAACAAGAAATAAATGAGTATCAGTCAGAAGATAACAATGTAATCTTATCTTCTGAAATAATCTACATTCACTTTTCTCTCCCTGTATCGTTATAAGGATATATAATTTTTTAAATATAAAAAGACACACACACAAACATACACATATAGCAATTAAAGAGGCATTTATGTACCAAACTGGAAAAACCAATATGATCCTTTACATTTGACAATGCAATAATATGCTTCAAACCTTGCAAACCACTACCACCACTCGGGACAGGTAACCCCTTGAATGTCTGAGGGCTCATAGCCAATAAATGCAAAATACTACTTAGAAACACCTCGTCTTCTCTGTAATTGCATGCCATCAGATGCAAGAAACATTGTCACCCTAAACCAACAAAACGATTCATCTTGCGTTAAAGTGAATCCTGTGGCCTTTGCAAGTGATCTGAAAACTAATTCTAATTGTTCAAATGGACACTTTGAAAACGTGGAATCACCTGTAGAATTTGAACCATTAGAATTGGTTTTCCTAACCAATTGTTAAGACCACAGCATTTTCTTTAACACGAGACAAGTCTATTTGGTGCTTAAGGTCATTAGCAACCTTGAATCAATATCCCAAGGTCCCTTTACTCTTCTTTGAAATTACAAACCCCATTGTCTCAATTTCCTTTTTCAGCTCCACACCCTATAAATCAATATAATCAGTTAAAGAAATAACTCCATACATTTTATTTAGACAAAAAGTTAAAAGATCAATAATGCAAAATTGGGACCAAAGGAAATAAAGAAAATAATAGTTTCTTGAAGTTCTTGAAGAAAAGCAGCAACTATGTCTACTGTTTCGGATTGTTTTCTTCCTGTCTATATACCATGTAGAAAATTATTTCCAAAATTGAAATCTATGTAGACATTTTCACATTCTTGATTCAAAAACAAAATTCATTTACTCCCAAAATTGAAATACCTAGATTAGGTATGGAAGCCACTGCTGAAACTGAAGGAAGAATGGGTCCGATGAATGTACCCTGACCCGGCCCGGATGGATACAAATGGCGAGTGTTGCGACCCGCCACGAGAAACGGTCTTCTAGGGTTTTGACAGAGTTGATTTGGGAAAATACCGGGTCATGGACTCTCTGTGTTTCTCCGTTGTTGCCTTGTTGGGTTACTTTAAAGCCCATATAAAACAGCCGAAAGGACCCGGGTTATGGATTTCTGGCCCATGGATCGTGGATGCGTGCCCAAGAATCCAATTGACCTAAATGGCCCTAAACATAAAATGTTATTATGATATATACGGAAAATGATTTTAAAATGTTTCATGTGAAATCGAATAAAAATGTCCTCAATTAATATTTTGATTCAAAAATATTTTTATTGTCAATAGTTTGGTCCAAAAATGTTCATTGCTAATATAGTTTGATGCAAAAACGCCCTTATTATTTACTTAATGGTAAAATAAAAATCTTAATAAGAAACAATATATTTTTTCTTCTTAAAACAATTCTATTCTTGATACAAATATTACTATTGAATAACCTAATTACTATTTTTTTCCGTTTCAAATCACTTTAGCTAATAAATAAGTGAGAAATATTTTTTTTTCTTTTTAATCTCATTTTAACAATTAAAACATATTAATTTCATATACCTTTTTAACTCATAATATAGGTCATATATATAAGATCATGGTAATTCCATTATTTATTTTCATTGAAGTAACAATAAAAAAATTCCTAATAAAATAAAAAATATTTTTATGTGTTAATCTTTTCTGAATCGAAGTAGAATAAACTTTTTAATATTAATAAAAAATCATCACTAGGAAAAGAATGTGTTTAAAAAAGAAAAGAAAATTGAAAATGAGCATTTTTGACCCATTAAGTAATGATAGCGACTCTTTTGAACCAAACTATTAACCGCAAGAACATTTTTAGACTAAGCTGCTAATCGGAGGCATTTTTATTCAATTTCGCATAGTTAAGATTATTATTTTTTTACCCTTTTTCATAATTTTGTATAATTTTGGTGAAGAATTTTATTATGTATTTTATACGATCGAAACTTAATTGTTATGGCTATTTTTTTTTCCACAAGTTGATTGACCCAAATCTTACACTTTTGGATTCACAAGTTTTATAATTTTGTACTATATTACTTTTTAAGATCAAATGTAGAGATTGATTTATATTCGATCATGTATCTTCTTCTTTTTTTAAAAAAATTAAAAAAATATCTGGGGTAAATACAAAATTGTATAAATAAAAATTTGAAGAATGAAATTAAAATAGGCGTCGACGATTTAAAATAGAGTTTTTATGTAAAATATAAATATGTAGTTCTTTTAATGTATATAAATACATAGTTCTTTTAATGAATGTAAAAGAATTAGATACTTTAATCATCATAAAATGTAAAAATATATCATGTTTTTTTAATTTAGACGGAATGAACAAGCCTTTATCTAGCTGGTAACTATTAATTACTTTTGATGCATCTGTTCTAATATTTTGTGGTTCAACCATCTCAATTAAATTCACATCCGAGATGCTAAATTATAGTACTAATTTAATTTAATTTATTTTCTTCACGTTTAAATTATAGTACTAATTTGATTTTTGATTCTCATAATATTCATGTATTTCGAAATTCTTCGATCGGATGAAGAATTCATTATTAACCTAGCTTTTAAAGCTCCACTATGTTATATTCATATTATGGAAATGTTTTAAATGTACACGGTGTGACAAACATATTTATATATATTATATGAAGTGGTTCATATATTATTAAAAAAAAAAAAGAATTAAGGCAAGGAGAATTGGAAGAAAAGAAAGCGATTCCTTTGACTAATACTAGTAAGTCACTTGAGCGTAGTTTTTGTTGTTTCTATTATTTTTTTCTGGTGAGCATTTCATACAGTTTTTTCTTTCTTTCTTGTCTTTTCATGAATTATGTAATTTTCTCCCCTAGCTCCTCTTTGGGGTTGTGTCATGAAAGTTTGATTTCTCGTAAAATCACTTTCTTTGTTAATTAATATTGAAATCTATAGAAAAAGAGAATTTTCTGAGATAATAATTATTAGTTGAGTAGTCATATGAGAAATCAACCATGTGTCATTACTAAATCAATAAGGGTTTACCGTTTGATTGTTCTTGACCTAAGTTTTAAAAAAAATCACTATCTTTATAGTCAATCAAACTAGGATACATACTTATTTCACAATTCGACCAAAACAACTTCTCAAGTAAGAGCATCAACATTTACCTATCATAATAAAAGGTCTTGAGATAGATGGTTCTTAGGGAGAGTTTCAAGATTGAATTTAATTACATGAGTAACAAGACATGTGCTAGCTATTATTCATTGCATAATAATTTTATTCACATTATTTTTCTCTGCATTTTAGTTCTTACATAAAACATGTGATCATAGTTTTGTCTCTATTAATCGTACCCAAAATTGGAAGTTCATGAACCAGCAACTCCTAATTATTTCACACATTTGTCTCTATATACCGTTCGTGCCGAAAATTGGAAGTTCATTGACATTTGATTTCTATAAGATGAATCGGCTGATCATAGCTTTAATTGCAACAATTTATCTCCTTGTTTTGGCTATATGTTAGTTGCAAAAGTTGTCCTTATAATGTACTACACTTTCATACATCTTGATTGCATTAAATTATACTATAAGTTACTTCTTTTGGCATTACACATCTTGCAATAGTCATTATTAATACCCTGTATGCTTTTTATGTGGAATATTATAAAGCACATCTCAATAGCAAGATCAATCTTAAGTAAAACTTGTTTGTTTACATCTTTTCTTATGTTATTCTTTTGTCTTTCAGAATCAACACGCGACGAGGAAGAAACTTTTACATGACTACACTTGGAAACAATGGGTTCATTCTCTTTTGCTCCCTGTTTTTGGCAGGTCAGTACATACATCATTAGAAGGCACAAGGCTCCGTGAAATAGACATGTCTGTAAAGATGAACAAGTTTTTAAATCAGTTGGTCCTACAAGTATTTTAATTAATTTAATCTGATCTCATGATATATAAAATCATGATGTTAAATTTCATGTCCTTGAGTCGAATTGGCAATTAAATACTTGCAGGTACTTTCCGTATCTTATATGAAGTAGTAACTAACAACAATTTCACTTCTCTAGGATATTTGGTTCATGGCGCTACACCTTATGACTATTCAGCAACAATAGAGGTATACTCGAAAACATTTTATATTTCTCTTTTTACAGTATCGACGTATAGAAGTTAAACTCTTCTCACATAAGTTAATTTCAGTGCCACAAGCAACCATTGGATCCTCAATATGGAGGAGGCTTAATTACAAATCCTGGTTTTGACAAAGGCATAGAGGCCTGGAAAATAGATGGTCATGTAAAAATAGAAGCAAGGGAATCTGGTGGAAACAAATTTATTGTGGCGTATAATAGAACCACGCCTTATAGTGTCTCACAATCTTTTCACTTGAAGAAGGGCCTATATTACGCGTTTTCAGGTAAAAAAATTACTATAGACATAAAAGAAAATTTCATATTCCTATAATTGATTTTGAAGAACCTGGATTTTATCAAGTTAATTATAAATAATATTGTGCAGCTTGGGTTCAATTAAGTGAAGGATCAGATACTGTGGTTGCCATGATTTATAACTCAGCCCAAAAAACTGTTATTATTGTGGGATCAGTAATAGCTAAATCTGGTTGTTGGTCTATGATCAAAGGTGGACTCACTGTTGATCATAATGCACCTTCAGTACTCCATTTTCAGGTATTATATCGTATCTGGGCGAGACAATTGTAAAAATAATTCTCATTTATAACTGTCAGTGCAACATATTTTAAAATGTTATAGCAAGTAATTTGTCTTATTTTAATCATACAGAGTAATAACACTAAGTCCGAGTTAAGGGTGGATAGTGTTTCTCTGAAAGAATTTACCAAATATGCATGGCAGGAAAATCGATTGAAAAATATAGAGAAGGTTGTTCCTAAATTTAACTTGTTCCAAACTAAAATTTCTTTCTTTTCTTTTTTCTCCTCTTAATTTACTTTTTCTGGGTTATATATTTTGATAGGTTCGGAAGAGAACATTGAGAGTAAATGTGTCAAATAAGGATGGCAAGAAAATTGGAGGAGCAAAAATCGAGATTCAACAGAGAAAACTTCAATTTGTTATTGGCTGCGCGACACCATCATCCATTTTAATGTCTGAATCGTATCAAAAATGGTTTGTGTCCAGGTTCACAACAGCAGTTTTTGACAACGAGATGAAATGGTACTATGTGGAAGGATTACAGGGCCACGAAAATTATAGTACCCCAGATGCAATGCTCAAATTCTTTGAAGACCATGGCATTGATGTCAGAGGACATACCGTTCTATGGGGAGCAGATAATATCCAACGTTGGGTAAAAGATTTACCACCAAGACAACTTTTAAGTGAATCTGTACGACGAATGGGTAGCATTATGTCAAGATATGCAGGTAAATAGACACAGATTCAAAATTTAAACTTGATAGGTTCAACTTTTATCATAATCCCCGTTCGTCTCTGCAGGTAAATTGGTTGCTTGGGACGTTGTAAATGAGAATTTACATCACCCACTATTTGAGGAAAGACTTGGGGAAAATGCTTCAGCTATGTTTTACAAGATCGCAAGCTCATTAGACAGCAAAGCGACTATGTTCTTAAATGAGTTCAACACTATAGAGCACCCTGGTGATATGGTTTCTATACCTTCCAAATATGTTGAAAAGCTTCAGGAGATTAAGGCATTTCCAGGGAATGAGGAATTGGTGATTGGAATTGGACTTCAAGGGCATTTTGATAGTCATCCTAATATACCATATGTTCGTGCTGTCTTCGATTTGTTAGGAGAAACTAAAATGCCCATTTGGCTCACCGAGCTAAATGTTATGCCCTGTTCCAATCAGGTATACTCCTATCACGTTCTATTTTACTTGTCATGTTTGCTGACGGTCTAACACTCTCATTACAGGCTTACTATTTGGAAGAAGTTATGAGGGAAGCGTTTGCGCATCCAGCTGTGAAAGGGATGATGATATGGATAGGATGGAAGCCAAATAGATGCAATGAGATGTGTTTGTTAAATTACGAATTGCAAAATTCGCCATCAGGGGATGTGGTTGACAAGTTATTTGCTGAATGGAAGACAACAAACTTAACGGGTGTTACAGATAAAGAAGGATCATTTGAGATTAAGGTTTTCCATGGAGACTATGATATCACAGTTTACAATCCTAATGGTGGTGCCAATGTCACAAAGGAAGTGCAAGTCTATGATGACAAGTCTGAAACACTCGATGTTTCGATTAGTCTGTGAATTCATCTTTCACATGCCACTGAAAATGTGAATTGATAAGAAAAATCAACTTTAATGGTTAGGAATATAAGTAGAACAAACACTAATGTTGAATGTTTTTATGATGTTGTTTTATCTATCACGTGCAAGTATTGAGAAGAAAATATGCATGTAAGTCCTCCCTATAAGATATATGCACCTTTTTTTCCCTATCGATATTTCGTTAATTTTATATACTTAAGAGAAACCGTCATAATTCCAAAAAATAAATAAATCAAAATTGACGATATCTATCGTGCATTGATTAGAATGCTTTTATCAAGTTCTTACTACAAAGATATACCCACTTTACCAACTTTTTTGTTGAGTGATACATACAAAATACCTACTAGTAATATTAGAGATGTTAATTAGAGCCTATCACGGGCATTTTAAATTTCAATTCTAATATTGGTGTCAATACCTTAGATCTTTTTCTCTTCTAATTGTCATATTTTATTGTCTTTTTCTTAAGATTTTAAAAGTCCTCCATGATCAAACTTAAGGTCAAGAAAGACGGGTTAAGGAAATTAAATAGTAAAACACATTTAACATTAGGAGAATGACTGATGAATGAAAAATTTAAAAAAAAAAGCATTAGGAGAGCCAATAGAAACTATCAAACGAAAAAAAACGTATGAAATATATCTGCATACATTGTTATTATTATAAAATACTTTTTCTATTATAATTTATTTGACGCTACACAAGTTTCAGAAAGAATCGAAGACATTTAGAATTTGTGATCATAAAATGTCATAATATTGTATGACTATACATCTTTGAATCTTGTAAAATATAAATATATCATATTATTTGTATGATTATAAAATATGTCTTGAATTTTATTTAATTTTGCATAGTTAAATTTTTTTTTTTCATCCTTTTCCTTTATAATATATGGATTTTTTTAAAAAAAAAGTGAAGTAATTTGTAGTTATTCCGGCATTGGAGGTAAATTGGAAGGTAAGGTGAGTGAGGTGGTAGCATGAATCGGTCTCGGTGTATTTCTTTCTCCACGCAAAGGGCACGTAGGCAACATTTTTTCCGATCGCTTTCCTTGTACGCCGGCGAATAAAAAAGGAAAGCGCTGCGGAGATCATCAGAAATGTGGGTGTTTTACCTGATATCGTTACCCTTCACCATCGGAATGGTGGGTCTAACGTTTTGGTACTTCGCCGGACCAGACGTACCTCGTTACGTTCGTTACACCGTCGGTTACACCTGGTTCTGCTCTCTCTCTATCATCATCCTTGTTCCCGCCGATATCTGGGCTGTACGTTGCACTTTCCCCTCCCCTTTTTGATCGTTGCTCGTTTTTGACGACCGATCAGTTACATAAATTCTCAATATTTCATTTCAACCGGTTAGTTGGTACAGATGTAGCTTGGATTTGGGAGAGTACATAACGTACTCAATATTGTGAGAATTGTTCATAAACTGATTAGCTTTACTGACCTCAAACTAGCTTAATATGCATACTTGCATTATTTATTAAATTTATTTTTTCAGTTCTAGTAGACAGGGGTTTAAGCATTGTTCCTCTTTTGTGCAGACACTATCCAATCATGATAAGGGACAAATATCTTTCTTTTGGAGCTGGTCTTATTGGAGTACATTTTTACTCACTTGGTGCGTTACAATCTCTGATATTCTTGCTGTTCAAAATGTGGAACCTTATGCTTACTTCAACGTCCTCGATTACTTAGTGAAATGCTTATTTGAACTGCATAGTATTGGTTCTAAACATAGAAGAATAGTAGTACTTGAAGTGCATTGTTTTGGGTTTATCTTCTTCTTTTTTTTCAATAATTTTTTTAAGCTGTTTGTGATCAGGACAATTTTGTATCGTCAGTGTTTTGGGGGTGAAGGATTAACTTTTGAATTATTGACATATGTAGAAAAATACGAGTTTTTCTGATTAGTCATATGAGGAAAAGTAAGAGTATTGGTAATGGTTTAAAAAATGTAAGAGTATATGTACATCAATCTTTTTAGAGTTGGTCCACATTGAAGGAAACACTGAAAACTCAAAAAACTTTGTATCAGAGTGAATGCCTTATGTGCAGACTGCCACAAGCTTCTGGTTTTGTTCAAATCTGTAAGTGGATGATCATTTTTTCTCGTACCACCTATATCAGTGCTCCTCAACTTATTAGTCTTACCGGTAGTTTATCACATTAACTTGTGGCTAAGATTTGAAAAAATATATGACAATGCTTTTGCTGAATCTTTCATGATGATTTCAGCGTAATTTCTTTGTTCAGATGTACTCGTCAGCTTTCTTTATGGGTTTTATCTGGTGCTGTTTCCTCTTTAAGTTTTCCAGTATAGGTTTGTAAATGATTGGTGTGTCTGTGGATACTTATATGCCCAGCTTCTCAGTTTTTGACTCTAAAAGGCGAATACCATGCAACATTTGGTATGCTCTACTGTGCCCATCCACCGGAAAAAGAATGCAACTCTAGAATCAGGCCCCTCTCAAGACAGTCAAACCAGATGCCTAAGCCTTATATTTTATTGATATTCAATTGGATATTACCAGTCTTCATTTCCGTTGATGAAAAATGGAGAAGACATAGTATATTCAAACTGCCAAATGTGGCTAATAGCTGTTATTGCTTGATAAAGAGTGGTTTTCTGTAGTTTCAAGTTTCATACCTTCATTAGATATTGCTTTAGTAAAATTTGTGATGACACTGGTTGGGGTGTTTCTAACGAAGTGCTTTTTATCATACATTATGGCTGTTTTCAGGGTTGTGGTGCCTATACTTCAGGGTTATGAAGATGCAGGGGACTTCACTATAACTGAAAGACTGAAGACTAGTGCACATGCGAACTTAGTTTTCTACCTATGCGTTGGTGCTATCGGGCTTTTTGGACTCGTCTTGCTCATTGTTGTTCAAGAATACCGGTTTTAATCTAACTCTCTCAATAGTTTATGTAGACTGCAGCCACATGTTTCTCTTCTCCCGAGTCTGAGCTTTGTTGTTACAAATCATATTTGATTGTTTGTCATTGGATTATGTTACATTTTCTTTAATAAAAATAAGCATACTGGTTTTACAACAAGACAACTCTTTTGGGATCAATGAGCTGACCAGTTAGTGTCTATATTAAAGTGTGAATTGGTAGTAGATAAAAGCTGATGCGATTCTTTAAATTTTACTATCAAGACAGAGCTTACATCTATTTGGTGATGTAGGAAGCTCAGGAATTAAAGAGACATGGCTTAGTCTGTTCTTTTTTCCTGCAAAATTGTTTCCACCTTTTACCACTCCAAGCTTCAATTTCCAACCATTGATCCCTTCCTTCCACTCTCAAACTGTGAATTCACACATGCAGGATAGGAAACATTCCTGGTTTTGCCATGGCTTGCTCCAATACTTTTGGTCTAGTCACTGGTGCATTTCTTCTTGGCTTTGGTCTAAGTGAAATTCCAAAAGGCATCTGGAGATGTGCAGATTGGACAACTCACCAAAAGATTCTTTCACATAAGGTGGCCAAAATGGCCGTCAAACTTGATGATGCTCATCAGGAATTTTCAAATGCAATAGTAGTAAGTTCTGTACTTGACACTTGACTTTTCTTCTGTAATTGTTCATAACAAACTCTAATTGTCAATACATCTTCTGTGCTTGTTAACATTTATTTCTAACATATTTTCTTGACAAATATTTCATTTTCTTAATCTTTGAAAAAGATTAGGATGCTGTAATGACTAGACTACAACTTCTAATTATGGGGATGAAGTATGTTTAAGATGGAAACATTGAGAAGATACAACGAGATTTTTAACCCGCAAGGGTGTTTGAGTTGGTGAACCGCCAAATGGGGGGGGGCTCAAGTTCAAAACCCCTGCATGCTTTCTCGGTCGAGCTTGTGCACAGGGCTTGCCTAGTGTGGTTTATCTGTCCTGTGTGGTTTACAGCCTGTTACATTGGAGCATGGTTTATCCTGTGCGCACCCGAAGGATAGCGGCTGCGGTTTCCTTGTCAACAACAACAAAAAAGAATACCGAGAGATTTGTTTTGTAATATGTTGTATACAAGATATCTGTTCTAGGACTTGCTAATGCATTTTCAAGCTGTCTTGTCCCATTTTACCACTGTGGTTTAGAACGATACAAAACTGAATCCTATTGTCTGCCACTTCCATCAAACCGAGCAACATGAGAATTGGGGATCTCCACATACAAATCACTAGAAGAAAAGGGAGAGCTCAAAGAAGACTTAGGTTCATTTCCGAAATTCTCCACAAATTTCAGTTTCGGTTGTTGAAGTGATTTTCATATCTTTAGCGCAGTTCCATAATGTTCCAGTACTCTATTTATAATTAAGAATAGGCTAGGATTACATGTAGCTGCTTTTGAGACAATTGGTGGGGTGGTTTGATAGTATGTGCATGCATTTCTCCATCCTGGGCTATCTTTGCTTTGACTGTTGATTTTTTTGGCCTACCTAAAATGCTGCAGTTGGAGCATAGATAAATTTCGTTGAAGATGAAGAATTCACAATTTCTCTTCCACCAGTAAAGATGTGATTTCACCCTTTCAGGTTGCCCAAGCCACGTCAAAACAGATGTCAAAGCGTGATCCTTTGAGACCTTACATGAATGTCATAGACAAGATGCTGAGTCAGATGGTAATCATGCTTCTGTTTGCTGATGATTATGCCTCAAAGCTTCATATTAACAATTTAGGCACTTCTGTTCTTGTTTAAATGCTTCTTTTCTCATATGCATTAATGCCCGTTTTACTTCAACTGCAGCTTAGCGAAGACCCCTCTTTTAAACCACAAGGTGGAAATTTAGGAGAAAATGATATGGATTATGACACTGATGCAAAAACAATGGCTGCACTTAGACGTCAACTCGAGATAGCTCGAGAGAAATACTACCGATACAAAAGGTACATGTGGTCCATGGTTAATATTTTGGATCATAAGTGATAAGTCATGCCGTATAATTGGTTATCCACAAATGTTATAACCTGGATCCCCACCCTCAGGCTTTGAGACCTTTATTTTAAGTTTAAGAATGATATTAATTGCTTAGGAGTCCATTCTACGCTGGTGAAAAACTAGCCCACGAAAATTTTCCTACAGCTTATGGCTGTGAGGGTCATGTTAGGGTCCTGGTATCCCTGAAATCTTCTTCTTTTTATCTTATCTAATTCCAGATTTGAATGTTAATAATTACATCACGTCAGGTGTAACTCTGCTGCTATGGTCTTAAAGGCTAGTATTTCCATCTATGACAACTACACTGCTGTAGGTTAGTGGCTTAATCATGAACATTTTCAAGTGTTGGGATGAAAATCAGATATTTTACAACATTGTCCTTGAAAGTTCTGGATACCATGGTTTCTATTTAATGTTTTTTCTGCCCCCTTGTCTGTTGAAGTTGAACCCACTTAAGCTCTCAACATTTATGAAAAATGGTTTTTTTGTCTAAGAGGGAAATACTGAACCATTACTATATGTCTAATATGCGTAGAGTAAATTAATAAACTAGTACTCCCTCTGTCTCAATTATGTGGCACAGTTCGAATTTTGAGAGTCGAACTGGTTAATTTTGACCGTGAATTCGGGCTTGGAATCTTTAAAATTTTGAAATAAAATTTACGTATTTAGAAATTACGTAAAAAGTATTATAAGTCACAATAATTGACAATTCAAAATATATAAAAGATATATGAAAAATTATGGTCAAAGAAAGATTGGTTTGAATCTCGAAATTCGAAAGTGCCACATAAACTAGGACAGAGGGAGTAATACATTTGCCCTCCGGTGTGTGCTATCTGAGAATTATCTACTCAAAGAACCACATGATTTATGGGTGAAACACCCAACTTCATACATTCAACTTATGCAGTTTGATATTTTATTTAACATTTCGTTGATGCACTAATATCATATAATTAACTCTATGCCTCTTCTCTAATACAGCGAGTATATGAATTTTGTAACTCAAGCGCTTGAGCTGGAAGATACCATAAAGAACTTTGAGCACCGAAGTGGCACTGGATGGTTTGCTCTATCTCCTTTCTTTCTGGTTACCTCATTTTCCATTAACTGTATAAGTCTAGACATTTTTGGTAAAGTTTTAGAATCATTATACCCCTAATTTATATGAAAAGACAGATTCTTGAGTATAGGATTGTAATAGGTGTTCAAACTGATCAGAATGAATGTTGAGGATGCGTATAGCCGATCGAAATGAGCTTGGGATTGACGTAGTTGTTGTTGTTGTAGCAGTCTTTTATAGCTGGTCCTATATGTACCTCTGTGAAGCAGTAATTAGTTGGTAATTGTTCAAATATCTAGTGAGTTAACTATGCTAACTTGCTAAGGAACATAGGTGTTTTCTGTATGAAGATTCATGGTTCAGGACTTAAAATTGATAGATGATGCAGTGAACCGGCTGAATCAAAGAGTTGTGCTCTCCTTTACTTCCACTATTCATGTGCTTAGACCTGCCTGCTAATTCTGTTGCATAGGTTTTGACTTGGCCATCATTACTAATAAGTTCTTTTATTTAAGACCAGTAGTTTAAATCTTCATATGACAAGAAATTGATAGAATGAGATTTTGGCATTCAATCTCAAAAGAAAGTGAAGGGACGGGAACTGACCTTTCGCTTTCACTAGGGGAAGTATTCTGCTCACTTTCGTGTTGTTTGCTTGATTCTATAGCAGAGGTACAATTTGAGCCGAGGCACGTGCAGTAGTAAGACAGTATATTTAGCTTTTCTTTGATGTGAACTAGTCAGGCTAGTGGTACAAGGTATACACAATCTGGTGTTGCAGGTTAAGTTGTTTGTGTTGATATCTTAATAGACTCTAGGAATTTATTTCTTCTTAACTTGGCAGGAAATATGTATCAAGCTTCCGTCCTGAAAGAATTGGAAGATTAGGGTCTATGTTGGACATAACAGGTGATCTTCAGATATTTTTGTTCATTCTGTAAAATGGGCATTCTCAAATTCTGGCATTTCTTGAAACACTTCCTACTTAGATGCTAAGAAAGCAGCACATTATGTTATAAGTTCTGATTTTTAATCTTGATGATGATCTTTTGATTATGTTTTTTTTTATTAATGAATCTTGATGATGATCTTCAAAAGTAGAATATTGGTAATTCTTATTGGAGACAACCTCTCTACCGTCACAACGTAGGGGTAAGGCTGCGTACAGACAATCCTCCCCATATCCCACTCGTGGGACTACACTGGTTTTTTGTTGTTGTTGTTCTTATTTTTTTGAGATACATAATCCTACCTTCAAAATCTAATATATTTGTGGAAAAATGTAGTTTCTAGTTCTTATCAGTATGCAGGCAGCAAAACGTATTTCCTATTTTTCTGTATAAAAGAATCTAAGAAAATGCATTCATAATAAATGATCATACACAAAGTACAAAATAAAAAGAACATTTGAATAAATGACCAAATACAATGTGATTATCTACTTACTCCCCTGCAGAGTTGATTTGGCGTTGTGTATTGGCAAAGCAACTTCAGAAAGTTTTGGCAATTCTCTTAGGCTGTATGTCGGCTTCTATACTTCTTGCCGAGGCAACAATTTTACCAAATGGAGTTGATTTATCTCTCTTTTCTATTCTGATTAATGCCATGAAAAAGCACGAAATGCTTGTACAGGTAACATTTTCTCTTTTGTTTTTTGTTTTACTTCTATCCTCTCTTAGTTTTATGAAATATAATCTTTTAACTTGTAATGAATGCAACCTTCTGCGTGAAGACCTTGACTAGATTTGAGATAGAACTTTCCAAATGAATTATTTAGCAATTTGAGATAGAACTTTCCAAATGAATTATTTAGCAATAATCAACACAACATTGTGATACTGCTTGCATCGTTTATCCTGTCCATAACTCTTCTGAACAGTGATTACACTGAGAAGGTACTTTTTTTCTCTAGTTGTTTGGATTCCATATATGATCTCAAGTAAGATGGAGGAAACATGTTACTTGCTAAAAAGATAGACTGAAGACGTTTTTAAAATTCTATTTTCTGTAGCTTTCTTTTCTTCCTTGCTTGGATCATGTTCTTCTGCACATTTGAAGTAGAGGTAAAAATGTGGTGGAAAAGAGTTAGTATTGACATACATGTACTTTTATAAGCATTGCTTCCTATTCTACAAAGCTTCTTTCGAGTTGACAGGTATTCTCGTTGTTTAGATCTATGAGATCAATAACTTTTGTTAGTATGTGTGAGTTAGAGGAGACACTATGTTCCCCTTTCTTTTAGCTTGAATCTTTGATGGCGCTTAATGGTTGATGGGTATCTTTCTCCAGTAGATGTAATCAAAGTCAAATGTTGTTCGGCTTCTGTTCCTTGAAAACATTTTAAATTATTCATGGAACAAGAAGAATGCAGAATTTGCATGACCTTTCTCTCTTTGGAGAAAAGAGTTTAATTAGTGGTAGATTTATAGGGAGCTCACCAACAATGTATCGTCTAACTTACATGTCCCTTGGATATTATCGAGTGGTTTGACTACTTATGCTATTGTATAACTTTCCAACATATGGAAGTCACCAACTTTCATTTTGACATTAAATTGAATGAGCTAAACTGGTAGTGTCTAGAAATTATTTTCTAGCTTGTGCATTCATATTTTTGTTTTGCTGTCTTCTTTTCTTGTGCAGGTTGCTGCCTTTATTCCTTTAATGTATATGTGTATGTGCACATACTATTCCTTGTTCAAAATAGGAATGTTGACATTTTATTCATTGACTCCAAGACAAACAAGTTCAGTCAGTTTGCTTATGATATGCTCGTACGTCTCTTTGTTCTTCCTTTTTCTTTCTTAGGGGAATTTGCAGCCATTCTCTGTCTAATACTGCTTAAAATGACAATGTAAATCATATTAGGATGGTTGCACGCTATGCTCCTCCTATTTCATACAACTTTCTCAACCTTATTCATCTTGACGACGGCGCAAAGACTATCTTTGAAAAGGTAAGTAACTGATCAATATGTCTTTTTGTTAAGCTAGAAGGTTTAATTCCAGGAAATATGTCAAAATATTAACACATATTGGATTTTCTTGTGAGGCATAAACACAACTCCTTTTTCTCATTTTGCATGACTTTGATGGACTTTCATGAAGTTTTAAAGGATGCTATTTTATATTTAAACTGTATATTTTAAAATAATGATTGGATGATGTGAAGGAGTTGTAAAGATGTCAAATAAAATTAAAATAATGTAAATTAGATTACTATTTAAGATCACATGTTCAAGCCGTGGAAACAACTTCTTGCAAATTTGCAAGGTCCAAGGAGGGCTGCGTACAATAGACAATGTGGTCCACCCTTGCCCGAACCTGATGCATAGGAGGAGCTTAGTGCACCTGGCTTCCCATAGTAATCGTATATTGTCAATTGAATTTTTCGAAAATGATGGACTTTGTCATGTAAGTAAAGAAGTTATCTTCTTGGATGGACTAAAGCAGAAAACAAGTCAAAGAAAATGAGACGAAAGAAGTGGAATACAACCACTGCTTTCATTCTTGTGGATGATTATAGGATTGCAAGGAGAGAGAGGAGAGAGAGAGAGAGAGAGAGAGAGAAGCTACATCAAAGGAAAGATTTAGGAAGTTGAAATATGTACTTGGTCCCAGACCTGTAATGTGTTGATACACGTATTTTGCTTATAGAACACCCGTGATTCATTATTACTCCCCACCGTCCCAGTTTATGGGATGGTGTTTGACTGTGCATGGAGTTATAGAAAGATTTTTGGAACTTGTGGTCTAAAATAACTCATAGATGTTTGTGTGGCTATAGATCCATCTCCTAAGGGTAAAATGAGAAGATTAAAGTTAAATTATTTCTTAAATATAAAAAAATGTCATTCTTTTTGGGACAAGCTAAAAAGGAAATACCATTACATAAATTAGGATGGAGGGATTAGTATTATCATCTTTTGGAAAATAGTCTGACACATTTAAAATTCAGCTTAAATTTGGGAATTTGGATTGATATGGTGTAGTCATAATATTTGTCAGACAAAAACGGTGTTGTTCATAATACTTCTAACTATAGCTTAAGAAGTTCTATCTTGCTACTAACATTATTTTTGGCTATCATGATGATATAGAACCATTAAAATTTAGAATATAATTAACCAATCATAGTTAATTGGTCAGCTTGTTTAAAATATACTGACCACTTAACTATGATTGGTTAGTTTAGTATTAGGATTAGACAAGAAATCTTAATGGTCAGTTTATTTAATATTTCTGGTCTAATCCTAATACTAAACCAATTCATCTTTTCCTAGTCCGCTTGCAATTGGTAATTGGATGCATATAAACAAGTAGACACCACATTAGGAAGTAACTAGAAAAAGGAGGGAGATGAACATATATTGAACTTCCATAAGACATTCATCTTTCTAATTGACCACACAAGTTGATGATTTTTTTGAAATTCTACTAATGCAGAGAATGGGGAATATTGATGATGCAGTCCCATTCTTTGGAAGAAGTTTCAATAAAATTTATCCACTTATTATGGTCATCTACACCTTGTTGATTGCGAGCAACTTTTTTGATCGAGTCCTTAGTTATTTTGGGAACTGGAAAATTTTCAAATTCCTGAGTGAAGAGGCTGATGATCTGGATGGATTTGATCCCTCAGGACTCATTATTCTGCAAAAAGGTTAGTATTAGCATTTATTCTTATGTAAAGCATGTAATTGGAATCACTCTGCCAAAATACATTTGTGGCTTGGGTATTTTTAATTTTTTTTTTTTTTTTTGGAGAATGGTGGTCTAAAAGAAGACAGTTTAAAATAAGTAGTTTAAGACTTTCTGTCAAAACAGGTAAAGCACAAAATGACTTTGATTTCACTTCTCAGAACGTTCTTGGCTTGAACAAGGACATAAAGTTGGTGAACTTGTTATTCCATTGGCAAGAAATTTCCAAAATGCAAGTTTGGATCTTGAATCTGGCAGCAATAATATGGTATGTAATTCTCGGAACATAACATTTTCTTTCCATCAATTATCTGGAAAATATTAATGTTGTAGATGTCGTTTCATTACTCACATAAATCCTTGGTGTTTTACACTATGGCGTCCATTGTTTTACAATATTCACCTTACTTCCAAATTACTTTTTCTTTTAATTACTGTTTTAATTTGCTTGAGCAAACAACCTCTCTATCTCAGAGGGGTAGTGGTAAGGCGGCCTGCGTACACTCCACCCTCTCCAGACCCCACTTTGTGGTATTTCATTGGGTTTGTTGTTGTTGTTGTTGTTGTGCTTCCAAGTGTTACCAAACTGGAGAACTATATAGCAAGGCTGGTTTGTCGCAGTTAGAGCCTGTGGCAATTGGACACTTGGGTATCATTTATCCATTGAAACAGTGTTAGATGTGGCCCAAGTGTGCAAGTTTTATTTGGTTTTACAGTGCATGTCTGAATTATACATCGTGAATGATTCTTCTTTCATATTTCATGACTTTGGGTTTGTATTTGTAATAAAAGCTCCATGAAACAAAATCATCGACAAGACTAAGGGAAGAAGATAATGTTAGCCATTCAAAACCTCTAAAAGGAGAGGCACAACATGAGAGCAGCAAAGAAGAGATCAATGGAAAGTACAAGGCAAAAAGAGCTAGACAGATGAAGAGAGAAAATAGCATGAGCTCAAATGGAAGGAACAGGGAACGCTCCTTGTCACGGGATGAGAACTCCATGATGGATTTGCAAATTCAACCTTCTAGAGACTTATCCTCGACTTGGAGATCAATGCAAACAGGTTTTCGCAACTTCAAGTCTAACATGGAATCGAAGGGATTCATCCCTTTACATCAAGTTCAAGATGCAGGACACAGTCGTGCTTCCTCAACTGAATCCCTGGACGAAATATTTGATAAGATAAAAAGACCAGCTTCAGAGTCTACAAACTATGACAGTGATGATGATGTGTATGAAGGCTTGAAAAGACCAAGGCCAGGCAGATAAGATTATGTAAAAAAAAAAGTGTCAGAGAGCAGCGGCAGCCTACAAATTTTGTGTGAGAATCAGGATATTGGTTGTAAAGTTTGTTCAATATTCTTTTCTCCAAGTAGTAGGTTTCTGCACTGCAGATCTTTTTGGCGTCTGTTTCGTTGTAACAGGTAGTAGCATAGTCATTTTTCAACCATATATATATACAGAAGAGCATATAACCCTCAACTTGAAAACTTCAGAAGAGTTGGAAACTCAAGTTTCTGTAATGTCTCACTCTGTCACCCACAGTTGTTGTATTTTGAATGATATTAATAGATGTATTATTAACACATTCATTTTAGCACTTCCTATATTTTTTTTTTCTAAAATAGGAAGATTTTATCACCACAATTTCCCCGCCATTAATTTCCTATTTTAATTCCAATAAAAACGTTATAAAGGAAATGTGCAACACAAAATAACAAAATGCTTGACAGTTTGAGGGAAAATATTTGCTGGAGAGTAATTTTTAATTTTGTCCGCTTCCATCTAAAAATAATAATCAAAATAACAGTGTTGTAATTGAAAAATATTTTTTTAGTTTAGAGCAGTGTTTTAAAAGAATCTGTTGGGACTTGCTTCAGGGCTTGTCCTGGGCCGGGGCTCTAGCAAAACACTACGAGACTCAAGTGTGGGGCTTAGTTCTGTAAAACTTATGTCCTAAGCGTCCGATTGTACGCCCTATACACGTCCGTCCAATGTTCGGGGCTTGCCTAATAGATCTTACACAAATTATGTGTTAAATTCTTTAGTTAACATTATTGACCATTTATAATTTTGAATAAATGAATGATACTTAGTATTTTTTTTTAATCTATAGAAATAAGAAGATTGAAAGTAACTCAAATAACAAGTTATAGTATCACATTTTTACTATTTGGTAACACTGTGAGGGTGATTATATATTACGTAACATTTCTTTTAAAAATACATAGCGAAATTTTTACTTTTTCACTTATCATTGGTCTTCATGTTTTTGTCATATGTCTCAAAATTATCATATTTTATTATTTAACTATTTGAAAGTAATTTTATTTTTATTCATGATGGAGTGATACTTTTATTATAATATTAGTAAGTTTTATTGAGTATTTTCTTTTAGAGGGTAAATTAAGATATTAGAGTTGATTTGCATCTCATAATAATTTTTATATCATTACATTATTTATACTCGTATAATCATGTTAGAAGTTTCAAGTTTTATTTTCTATGAATTCTCTTAATCATGTTTGTAATTATTTCAAACTATTGATGTACTTTTATATTTTTGTGTTATTATATTAATATACAATATTGTAAATTAAAATTTAAAAATCCATAGGGCTTACTGCTTTATACTATGTAACACGCTCCGCCTCACGCCCTCACATTTTAAAACACTGATTTAGAGAATCAAATCAACAAGAAAATTACATTGAGACGAACAAGCAACATTCCAAATTATTGTTGTTTTTATTTTCGAGGCAAAATAAATACTCTTTCCATTTCAATTTGATTGTTCTGTTTTAATTTAGTACAAAATTTAAGAAAATACATTTATTTTTTAATTTTAAATTAAAGATATATAAAATATATTAAAATATTCTTTAATTTCGTTAGCTTAAATATGTTATTAAAATTAAATTAAGAAAAATGACATTTAAAAAAAAAGAAAGAAGGAAAGTAGACATACAAATTGAAACCATAGTAGTATAAAGCGCTCCTTACGCCCGACCCAAAAAAAAAGAAGAAGAATTAATTCGGTACCCTGTAACAGTGCGTCCAATCTTTCCCGCCCAAAACTCGGTGGCCCCAATTAATTCGGTACCCTTAAATACGCCGGCGACGGTGACAGAGCAAAGCGCTTCCGACGTCGGAAAAATCTGATGGAGGGCAACGTTCACAGCAAAGAACTGGCGGCGTATTTGTTAAGCCAACACTCCGATCAGCTTAGTTCCATCATTCTGGCTACTGATCCTCGACTTCACTATTCCGTATATGTCGAGTAAGAAACACTCCACTGCTCCTTGAATCCACAAGCACAAAATCCTCCTGGGCTCCAACTTTTTTTTTGTGAAACAGTTTTGCAGAGATAATGGATGACAATCCAGCCCTTTCTCAGTTCATTTTCGCTAAACCCACCGAGTATTTACCGCTTTTTAATGAAGCTGCCGTTTGGGCTCAGGTATTTACCTCTTCAAAAATTCTGTACAGTAATGGTACAAAGATACTAATTGTTCTTTGGCTTTGTGTAGAAAGTTATTTTGGCTGATCTTAAACAATGTGAAAACGCAAGTGTTAAGGACAACGTACATGTTCGTATTAATATCAGTGGCTCTCCTCTTGAATGCCCTGGTTGGTTTCTTGATCTTTTTTTGGTTGCTTTCTTGATTCCTTTTATGTTTCTTGGCTTTCTTGATCTTTTTTGTTTGGTTGCTTTCTTGATTCCTTTTATGTTTCTTGGCTTTCTTATTGTTGTGTTTAAGATATATGCACAAATAGTTGAATGATTCTTCTATACTCTATCAGTGTAGTTTAAGCTGCTTCAGAGGTTACATATTGTATTTTCCACCTCATGATTACTATAGACAATTGCTTGTAGTTGGCTTTTAAACAACTTGATAGAGACTATCAAGAATCTAAGCCCTTATTGTACTGGAGCTAACAGTCTACTACTTCTGTAATTTGGCATCTTCTTGATGCCCACTGCAATGTTAGTCTCTTACTTTATATATAAAAACCCATCATTGATCGGGATTTTGAAGTATCTCTCTGATGTGTTGAATACATTTACAGTACTTGTAATAGGCTTCCAAACAGCATGATAGTGTAAAGAAATTTTATACCATCAGTGTATAAAAGTAAAATCCTACTGTTTATGTTCCCAATTCAGGAATTTCTACAAGGTTCACAAGTTAAACACACATGCCCTGATCACCAAAAGTACATATTACTAGTATTCCTCTAGCTATTTCTTGCATATTCTACTTTCCATGTCATACACCCCCGCTACCCTTGCTATATCATGCTTCAGAGTTCAGTCTAGTGTAGTTTTAAGTATATCCTGTAATATCAAACTTGGTCCCTTTTTGTTATGTTTTAGAAACTTTTCCCAGCATTGGCCGTGTTAGGGTGAAGCATCGTGGGATTCTTCTTACTATCAAAGGGACTGTGATCAGGTCTGGAGCAGTGAAGATGATTGAAGGGGAAAGGATATATGAGTGTCGGCGATGTAAGCACAGGTTGTTCTTGTGTGCCTTTGAACTGGCCGTATAAAAAAATTCTATCTAGTCTTACGGCAAGATTACATGGTCAAGTTGTTACCTATCTACCCTAATAGATCATCGGCTAAGAAGGAAAATTTATGTAGGTTCAAGGTTTACCCGGAGGTGGAAACAAGGAATTCAATTCCAAAACCAATTTTTTGTCCCTCGCAGGTCTGCTTCCAACTCATTCTTATTTGTTTGTTTGGACAAACACGCAAACAATACTCTGATTTTGCTAATTGATTTTTATCTCCATTTTTTTCTCATGGAAGAAGAGCTCTTTCTAATCTTCTCTTCATTTTCCTGCACATCAGTATGCATTAACCTTTCACGTAAGCCTTATTTCACAAGAGTAGGGTCTATGTGGATTCCAGCTAAGATTCTTGTTTTTGGTTTTCTAGTTACCTTTTGCTTTGAGAAAAGTGAATGTTTCTTTTGGCATGTAATGAGATTGCACTCAACACTTTGTTCTGTCAGCTTGTTTAACAATTGTATTTTTGTTTTTCAGTTTCCTGGTTAAGACATCACAAATATCAAAATTGTAAGAACATATTTGAACGTAAGTAAGCAATACTGCAAAACATTTCAAACTAATTTAGAATGGAATAAAATTGCATTTATTCCTTAATTAATTCTAACAAATAACAAATTATTAGCATATTGAATTCTTAGAAACTAAATATGCTTACTGAATTTTGGAACTTAACATACTCAACCATGTCAATTGATTTGATTGAGGCTTTTGTTTGATACAAAGTATTCATCAAGAAATAGAGATGAATTTCTGCCACATTTTATTTTTAGAAACTAGATGACTGACAACAAATTCAGCCATGATATTTTGGAGTGTATTTTGGGCTGTAGCAGAACTCCTTGTGTATTAGTCCAGGTGAACAGAGCTGGTCCTGCCCTTTGTGGGATCCTGTGTATAATGGGAGCTTAGTGCAGGCTAGCCTCTAAAAATGGAATAAATATTTGAGGGCAAAAGTTTATGAGGTGATGTTAACATAAGCTGCACGATACTAACTTATGTATAGTCAGGTTCCCTTTAAGCATTACTTTTTGGCACTGTTTTGAAAAAAGACCGGTTTAACTAAATATGCAAGTGTGAGAATTAAAATAAAGTTAAAGTTAGAAACTAAATATGTCCATAAATTGAGCTTATATGGTATCATCCCATATTTGAAATTATTAGATCATTTCACGTAATGTTAAAAAATAGAGGCAACACAATAAAAATGACTGTTATCTTCTCCTTACCTTTTTCTTTACTATAGTGTGCACTTTAATTGTGCTTCGTGTTTAAAACCCCAACAGACACTTGACATTTTTCTGTGCTTTTCGACTCTGATAACACTGCTGGTAAGTAGTACCAGTAAAATCCAAACTGCCTCATAAATTATATATGCCGTGTTGTTTTACTTTATTAAACAATCTTGAAGCTCTTTTTCTTCTCTTATTGCCTCCCATTCTACCATGTTGGTTTGCAATAACTTTCATCTGGTTTGGCTTATGATTTTTGTAAAACTATCTGCTTGTAAGAAAATCAATGATCTCTTCAAGTTCTTTTACAGAGGTCTGAAATTTGTGAAAGCACAAGTTTTCAGCTTGTAGAAGACAATAAGATCTGTCATGATTATCAGGAGATTAAAATCCAAGAAAGTACCCAGGTATTGGGTGTTGGGGCTATTCCTCGCTCCGTTCCTGTCATTCTGAAGGATGATCTTGTTGACATGGTTAAAGCTGGAGGTACTACTTTATTAAAACTAGATTGTTTGAAGTTTGCTAAAAGCTGTCCCTTGCTAGCTTTACTATGGGTTGTACTGAATCATCTTATGCTCTGACACAGTGACACCACAAAGATTTAAGCCCCTCCATCCTAGAAAGCTTGTCCTGATCTCATCTACATGGTTCAGAAGGATCACTGTTTAGGGCTTTAGTCTCATTTAGGACATTTATCAGTCACATTTTATAAAACAAAATTTATTGATGTAAGCCATGTCAAGCACCCTCTTTGCCACAAATTTTAGAATTGAAAGTTTCTAACATTTGCTTGAGATCATCATGGTCAATGTTTTAAAATTTGTTTTGAATTTTGAAACTGTAATAGGTCAAACTTTTAGTAATTGAAGTAGTTTTCTTGTGTCAATCTGCTTTTTTGTATCATATTCTGCTTTATAGTATGTAAATTCACCTTCTACCCTATTGAGACCCAATTCTCTCTTTTCCTTCTCTTTTTCATTGATAGGCTTGATAGACATTTTCTATTTTGTCCTTAAGTTACTGCCATGTTTAATGTTGTCAGATGATGTGATTGTTACTGGGATCTTAACTGCCAAATGGTCCACTGATTTAAAAGACGTTCGCTGTGACCTTGATCCGGTACTAATTGCCAACCATGTAAGGTAACAGAGGAGTACTTCGCTGAGTTCATTTTAAGAATGAATTCAATATATTTCATGCAACCACAAGTCAAACCCAAACAGTGCAAGGATTCAATTATTTGTGCAGAACCTATGAATGAATTATTGGTATTTTATACAAATTTTTGCTCTTGTTTGGAAGTACACGTCTTTGATTAGTCCTAAAGTAATAGGCCGTTGTTTAGTGTATCAGAGCAACCCGCTAAACCATGGCTAGCTCAAAGTCACTCTTTTTTCTTTTTTGCCTTCAATCCTTGTCAGTTTAATTTGAAAATGAATGCAGAAAGCGCCACTTGAAATGTTAGATTCCGCTTGATGTCTCATCAATTGGGCTGGTTTATAATTGGGTTAAACAGAAGCAAATCACCGTTTCTTTTGTTTCCTCTATTTAATCCGTTTCGGTGATGTAAATTTTTTCTTATACTCTAAAGCATGGCGTTGATGGGATGAAGACTGTGAGTGAGAGTATGTAGTTGGCCTTTTTAAAAAAAAAATAATTCCAGGATTGCAATCCTGACGATGTATATATAGATTATGTAGGAGTACAACAAAAGGGGGGAGGGGGGGAGGACTTCGCCTTAACCCCAAATATACATCAACGATTGTCAAGCAATCCTTGCAAAAGGGGAATGTTTAAGCATGCCACTGCTTTATATTCCCGCATATCTAGAGACTATACAAATTAACTTACAAAAAAATTGGCTTTGTCGTATCTTATCCTTATGCTAGGTAATTGCATCTTGTCTAGCAAATAAGCTCCTTTAATCCCACTAGGCAATTGATCTAGCCTACTGTATAAAATAGGCCCACTCCTCATTGTAGCTAATTTAGCAAGATGATCGGCCACTGTATTGACTTCTCTGTAGCAATGAGTGAAGCAAAACTCAGCATTCCCTACTAGATCAGCAGTCTCATCCACGATAATCTTCAGATTGCGATTTTGAGAAGTTCTATTCTTCATCATATCAACCACGAGCAAGGAATCCAGTTCTATAATGCCTTGGTATTTGATAATATGCAGGAGTCCCAATGATCATCAAGAATTACCTTTGATTTTTTCACTGGTTTTTGTTACTGGAAAAGTGATCATCCTTCAGGTTCTAGTTGTAGTGTTTCTTTCCTTTTGAATGATAAGTGAATAGATATACAATATCATTGATTCAATTTGTCATCTTCCAAAGCTAAAATAGCATGGTGATGTTTGTAGAACTTAATGAATCTTATATCCAAGGAGGTATTGCCAAATAAGGATTTAAACTCCGAAGAGATATACAACAAAAATAAAATTGTTTTTGTTTAAAAGTAACGGGTGCAGACATACAGTTTATCTTTCTAAATATTTCAAACACTTGTAAGAAGCAAGATATACCTTCCAAAACTTTGGGGTGAGAGGCTTTGTTGACCTACCACCTTTTGTCTCCCCCACTGCTTGGTGGAGGTAATACATTTCTCTGACTTCCTCATAAAGTTAACTGCCTTTTTATTCACATAGTTCCTATAATGTATCTTCAGGAGAATGAATGAGCTGAAGTCAGAAATAGATATCCCCGATGATGCTGTTCTGAAATTCAAGCAGTTTTGGACTGAATTCAAAGATACTCCTTTAAAGGGTAAAAATTCTGTCAACTGGTACTAATTTTAGATTACTTGCTAAAAGTACTTGGGACTCAGACCTGCTTTTCTTTCTATTCTCTTCATTCCTAAACACAGGTAGGAATGCGATTCTACAAGGTATTTGCCCACAGGTCTTTGGGCTTTTCACTGTTAAGCTTGCAGGTATTTTCCCCTGCCAGTGTCTCCTTTTCAGTTGATGTTACATATCTAAATGTTAGTTGTATTATAAAGGGTTTGTGTTACTTTTTTAGTTTTCTGTCAGCAACTGTGCATCATGAAAAGTAACCCCTTTGAGTTCTATGTGTCCAAACGGTATGGATACTTTCTTTACCATTTGGCCAATGACCAACTTTGAGTTCAATGTAGTGGCATTGACGCTTATTGGAGGTGTCCAACATGTTGATGCTTCTGGAACAAAAGTTAGAGGAGAGTCTCATTTGCTTCTCGTTGGTGATCCTGGTAATGAATTGTAATATTAAAATGCTTTGAATCAAGATTAGAATATCTTCTTTGTAGGCAAATGGTTATCTTTAGAGATTTTTCAGTACTTGCAGCTCTCATTTAATTGTGTTTAGCGCTAATGTGCTGCATAACAGCTGGTATACTTGATTTCACCTTCCTGCACGGTTGTGGTGTCAATTTTATGGAGTGTTATATCCATTTGAATGTTGGAAAGTTGTGACAAGTGAGAAAATATGGTTTCTTGCTTATCCTGTCAGGCACTGGGAAGTCACAATTTCTGAAGTTTGCTGCTAAATTGAGCAATAGATCTGTCATTACGACTGGGTTGGGAAGCACTAGCGCTGGATTGACTGTAACCGCAGTTAAAGATGGAGGTACATTGTTCCCTTACCTTGTTACTTGCTAATATCCGTAGTGTTGAAATTTTGGAGCTGTCTCTATCTATTTGCTTTGGTCATATTGATGTGGGGAACTGTCTGTGTTTCTGTCACAACACTCACACAGAGGCAGAGTTAAGGGCCCTCTCGCACAGAGACCTGTGCCAGCTTCCACAATAATGTTGTTGAGTTCTTTAAACTTGTTTGTTTTTCACATGGAAAAGGAGCGTGAAAGTGTGTTCCTCCTTCCTATTGAATTTTCTTGAGATGTGCAAGAAATAAACACAAGTGTTACGAATCTTGCTTTTATTAAAAATGAAATTCTAAAGTTGCAATTAGGCTCCCAAGGGTTTGGCACAGTGGTCAATGAAGTGGGTTGATAACACGAGGTCTCAGGTTCAAATCCCAAATGATTTAAAAGGTATAATAGCCTTGCTGATGTGACCCCGCTTCTGAGATTAGTATTAGCGCCCTACTAACATTAATTAAATAATATGTTCAAATGAAGGAGGCGTGGGATACTCAATACTGTTGTACCTCTTACATCCAGAAACAATATGAGGGGACAATTTATCTGAGTGCCTCCCCATAATGCGAACCAAACATTCACTTAATTCTTGATACTCTTTTGACCTATATGTAAAGTTCTTTGATCATTATTTGTAAAGACAAGCTATATTTTCAGGAGAGTGGATGTTAGAAGCTGGTGCCCTTGTATTAGCAGATGGTGGTCTCTGTTGCATTGATGAGTTTGACAGGTATAGCTGCATCATTGAAGTCTTATGTTGATTTGTTCAGTTTCTCCTTGTTTTGATAAAACTGGTGTGGCGTAAAGTACAGTCTGCACCTTAGTTAGGGTTATATGAGGTTGTTGATTCAAATGATTATTTTCTGTGGCAAAAATAGCCAATAATGTTATCATAGACATTCATTTGATGTTTGACTCGTCAAGGTTTGTTTGGCAGCATGAGAGTGCATGACAGAGCAACCATCCATGAGGCAATGGAGCAGCAGACTATAAGTGTTGCAAAGGTATATCATTCTTTGAAGAACCTAAACTTTTTTTTTGGTAAAGTCAATACGTTTGTTTGGTAAAGTCAATACATGCATGATTGGCAAGGTCATGATTTCTTGATGTTCTCTAAATTCTTTTCCTGCCACATTCTTTTCCCCGCAATATCTACTGTTCTATTGTTCTTAATTAAATGAATCCTTTTATGATCCTTGATGACATGGTTAATCTCTAGGCTGGTCTTGTGACAACTCTCAGTACAAGGACAATTGTCTTTGGAGCAACTAACCCCAAGGGGCATTATGATCCTGAGCAGCGTATCTTTGCTTTTGATGTCCTATTTCTTTTATTCTTTTGCCTTTCATCTTCTTGCAAGCTAGAATCTCCATCAGGCATGTTAAATGCTTTGCTGCCCATCTCATTTTGTTTTCTATGTTCTTAACTCAAGCTAGCTTTATCTGTTAATACGACACTCTCTGGCCCGCTGCTGAGCAGATTTGACATAGTCCTAGTTCTATTAGACACCAAAAACCCAGACTGGGATGCTGTTGTTTCTTCACACATTCTTGCTGAGGTGATGAATCTAAAACAATGTGAATACATTACCATTTTGTCATGAAGGGTAAATTAGCTGGATGAAAATTCTCTTATGTGATTGACAGGCAGAAACCAAGAACCACAATTATGAAGAGGATCTAGGGACTATCTGGCCACTTTCAATGCTCAGAAGGTAAAATACTGCCTGACAACCGTCTGGATTCTGATATACATGATATGTACTCATCTGCAAATAATTGTTTACTTATCTACTACTCCACAGATAGAGATCGCCACTTTGGCTAGACTGCTAACTGCTTCTATTTATAAAGACTCGGATAAGATAAGTTCCTAAATATGAATATTGGATTGTCATGAACAGTAAGGGATTACACATGCTTTTGCACATTAATAACGTTGAAACTGAACAAGATGGGATAAGTCCCTAAAAATGATTATCGACATTGTTACCTTTTAAACCAATAGTATTAGTTTAGTCCCCCCTCCTTTTCCAATTTGGATGATTCGCTACTCTATGGTTTATCTTTTCCCTTTGTAGAAGACTAGAAGCTGGTATGCAAGACTTAGTTTCATATAGCAACATGCAAAGAACTTTCTCTCTTTTCGTGTTTCTTAATTCTGCAAAGCTTTTTTAGCTTGATAACTCTTTTTTGTTGTTGATCAAGTAACGTATTTTCATTCATAAACATGGCCAAAAATCTGGCAGTGTACTCTAGTTTGATAATTCTTATTTGACTAGCTTGGGAGATAGGTTTTTTAGGGAATGACCTTTTTTATGAATTTTCTTAAAAGCGCTTAAAACTGTAAGGTCTCCAATTGATATGCATGTACGAGTAAACAAAAAAGTAATTTTGGAGCCAAAATAGTAAGTTTAAATTCATATTCTTAGCCTTTCTAGTAGCACTGATTTTTGAGTATCTGAATTGTCAAAGAGACTTTCATGTTATGTGAGATAGTGGGCTTTGATTGCTAGTTAGATAATCAGTTCAATCATATTACTTCCTTGGGCTCCTGAACAGCTGTGTCCTGTAAGTTGCTGAAAAGCTAGATGGTGAGCCCAACTTATCAAAACAGTTTAGTATAAAGGAAATCCACATGACACTAGGAAAAAGATCTAATTCTAATTCTATTTGTCTCATACCATTTTGTTACCGTGTTAACTCCAACACAAGAGAATCTTCAGCAGCAATTACTTCATCACATTCTGTTGAGGAGATGGCAGTGGGATGTCTTCTGATCACATCTTGTAGGTACATTCAATTTGTGAAGAGATACTTTAGACCAGTCCTCACAAAGGAGGCAGAAAAGGTTATCTCAAGCTATTACCAACTGCAAAGAAGATCTGCGACTCAAAATGCAGGTCCATTAAACATCATCATTGTCACTAAATAATCTAATTGTTCCATGACTATGCACTTAACAACTGTGAATATCTACAGCAAGAACAACTGTGCGCATGCTGGAGAGTCTGATAAGACTTGCCCAGGGTGAATTATTGACTCTAGCTTTTTCCTGGCTTGGCCCTAACTCTATTTGTCACTGATTCTAAAGAAACCAATATGGCAATATTACAGCACATGCAAGATTGATGTTTAGAAATGAGGTCACGAGATTGGATGCCATCACTGCCATCTTATGCATTGAGTCATCCATGACTACCTCGGCTATAGTGGACAGCATGGGGAATGCATTGCACTCCAATTTTGCGGAAAATCCTGACCAAGAATGTATCCTAATGGCATCTTATTTATTTGCATGCATATGAATTGTGATGCAGAAACCTATGAAATTGAGTTCATCTAACAAAATTGTATGTATTCCTATGCGAGTTTATTCAGTCGCTACTGGAAAAGTTGCTGAAATATATTTCTATGTTGAGAATCTAGTAAATTTTGTGCCTCTGAACTATAGTCACAACATCCAAGCTACACAGAAAATGAATAAAAAGTATTTGTGTGAACAGTAAACTTGTTTTCTTGTTGTTAATTTGTGTATTAAGTTACCCTTGTTCCATAATCTGCCTGGTGGTATTTCAGTAAATCTATTTCTAATCTACTTGTTTAGTGGTGTTATGTTTGGGTGTTACTCAGCAAGAAGTTTATTCTCTGTTTAATCTATAGTAGAGTTGGGTTATTAATTCAAGCAATTGGCCCTCTAAATGTAGATGCTTCATATTCATTTCTTTTTGCATATCATATGTTATTCTTGACAAGACATGGATGCCAAACAAGAAAGACTGATCCTTGAGAGGCTGCATCTCCTAGACGAATTCCCTTAAGTGATCAGTACTGGAGGATCAATATGCGGATAAAGTTCAATCTTTCTTCTAAGAACAGGTAAATAGAATGACTGCTGATTCTCTCTCTCTCTCTCTCTCATGATGCAGAAAAAAAGAAACAAGGACTATGAGGCTATTTAACAAAATATACAAAATTATTCTCTATACCTTCAAAAGCTCTCCTATTTCTGTGTTTTTCACGCAACCCACATGAGTGCTAATTGAACAATCCCTAACGACCTTTGTCTTGTCTTCGTTTTCTAAAGGTGGACAGTTCCTCCTTCACATTGCGTGGCATCACTCATTGTAGCCCAAACGAATCAAAAGATTTTCCATCCACGTCTTTGCCGAACTCTTGCACATAAAACACTAACTGACATATGTAGTCATCCTTTTCCACTAGATTTCAGTTGTCAATTGCTTCTCATAGCTGCCAATCAAGTTGAGAAACACACTTTTCTTCCCATCTGCTTAAGCCTTGGTGAGAGTTACTCAATACTTGCGATGGTGAGAGGTTGCATGTGTCTGGTGAAATAGCCAAGGCGCGCACAAGCTGGATATATATGGAGTATAGTGAGGTGCCTCAGTTTCAGGAGATTATTGTGCTACCAGAGATCTTTAATCGCTGGCAAGAGACAAAGATTTGGATGTCTATTCCTTTATGTATTGATTGGACAGGTTGGTAAGGAAGAAATAGGAGGTGTTTTGTAGATGAAAAGGAGCATATCTTCATGGTTAGCATAGACGCGTCCAAAACTTGTACTATTGTACTGATTTGATAAGACTTTTTAGCTTCTATAAGATTGTAATGTATGACAAGTCCATTTCGTTAAAAAAAAATGTCGATTCCGCTATGAACTTCTGCTTGCACCGAACCTAATGGATCGTCATTTGCTTCTAGCAATAATGTCAATAAATGTTTTGAAATGTGAGTCTCAAACTCTCAATGCATTATCCCACACTACCTAAGTCCCAAAAACTTACCCTACTCCATTCCTTACCTTGAAAGTAGTATTACCAGTAAACTCTTCCTATCCTTTCAAAATATTCCTCCTCAAGCCAGTTATGCTACATAAACATTCTTGAGGTTGCTACATTGCTGCTTAACACGTACAAAATCAACTTTCCTTCCAAGCGTCTTTGTTTTCTCTTCCTCAAGAGGGAATGTTGTTCTTTTAAGGATCGAGCCAAGAATGGAACTCAGAAGTTAAGGATGATATATAGTGCGTGCATATATATGGTACACCAATGAAGACAAGGAGCTGACCCAGGCATACATATCCTCAGCTAGACGGGATCTGCTCGTTTCTGTCCTCTTATTGTAGAGTAACAAATTTAGAGTTATGGAAGAGATTTTGATCCTTCCATAAGGTGTGATAATTGGTGTACTTCTACGGTTTTCCAGAGCTCATTTTATACTTCACTCTCCTCCGCCATACTCAGACGTGAAGTGTTGGGGAAAGAAAGATTAAGTGCAGAAGCCATCCCCGCTCTGCCATCTAAGCTTTACACTCATGCCACTCAAACTGCAAAGGTGAACTGATCCATGGCTAAGTGGATGGAGGAACCAAAATGTAGCAGACAGTAGTTACAGAGATCCACTAGTACCCAGAAAGGAGATAACTTTGATTCACATTCGTTCCTTAATGATGAATAGACTGCAAAAAATACAATTTTTTTCATTCGCGTGTTTTAAAGAATATTACAATGGAGAAATGCTGACACTAATATAGAGATTGTACTTCAGCTTGGAGTCAATAATGTTGAGGTCGTTGCTTAAATGCCACAACACAAAGGGCGAGTATAAATGGGAAAAAATCTACTTGCGCCAGAAACTAGAATCAGTATAGACCCAAGAACTTCCACCAAAATGTCCCAACGACTCCCCATATAATAGCATTGACGACTGCCATTACAAATCCCATTTTGAAGACATCCGGAAGATCTACATAACCAGCTGTCATACAAGCAACAAAACAATAATCAGTCCAAGATCTAAAAATAGAGAAAGAAAACAGACTATCCCAAGCAACGGGGTTAAAATGCAACTAGTCATATATCTACCAATTAATTCCAACATTACTTGCTCATCTTTTATCAACAAACAGAAAATGAAGAATAAACAACTTTCATCTGGTCACTGAAGAAGTAACTAAGGATGCTTTTCTAAAAATAACAAAACCATTTTGACAGAAGATATGATCAAGCAGGCAGAATTAGTTAAATGCACCAATTAAAGAGCCTACAAGAGAGCTACATACCTCCAAAATAGACAGCAGCTTGACCACTGCTATAATGTGTCAAAGCACCAAATAGATTAGTGTTGTAAGCTAAAGCCAGGGCTGCCAATACACCAGGCACTCCAGATGCCAAATGCATAGCAAGGAATGCAGAGTATAACGCTCCCACATGGCCTGTTTGACTTGCAAATAAGTAGTGGATACAGAAGTATGATGCTTGAAGAACACCAAATGCAGCTGGCCAGCTCAACGATAAAGCCTGCAGGGATTTTGCTACACAACTAGACATCCAACCAACAATACCAAGGTTTGTCAACTGGCTAGCCATGCCAACTAGGACTGCAAACCAAGCCAAAGTATCCCATGCTGATTTTTCACTTAAACAGTCATCCCAATCAAGCACTCCCAACAGCAAGAGGATTGATAAGCCGAGCATTGCAGCAACAACGCTTGCAATACCAAGAGCATCACTGAGAACAACATAGAAGTTTTAGAAATTAAACACATTAAGACCATCATAAACACACTGCCCACACATAAGTCATACACAATGTAACCAATGATAAGATATTTTAGAAAGAAAAGAGGAGGGGTTTGGAAGAATATTCTAGTGAGGAACGAGCTTTAAATACGATGGTGGTACAATTGCCACAGCTGCTGCTCAAGCCTGCTGGCACTGTAAATCCAAACAGCTCTCCACATAAATCATTGTAAATCCAAACAGCTCTCCACATAAATCATTCTTTAAAATGCACTAACACAAGAAGTTGGCTTTGAAGTCGGAATAACAACTCCACTTAATAAAAAATTTCAAGCAGTCTCTTGTGAAAATAACTCTTATCCCTTTATTCTGTCTCTTAAGAATCTCCCTAAACTTTCTACGCAGAAGCTTGGGACTAATTCTTGAAGTCTCAGATCAAAGAAAATCCAAATGGTCCCTTGAGAAGAAAGGTTTCAAGAAGAATGGTGGTTTTACTGAGGCATGTTGGTGAAAATAGAAAGAAATCATCCGCAAAACAGAGAGGGGGTAACAGTTATTACGGACTCTCAATTGCCTCTCTGTAGCCTCATTCTTTTTGTCTAGAAATGCACTACTTTATACCCTGTAATAATTTTCTATTGCCTGAAATCAACATCATAAAGAGGCCACACACAACACTTAAAAGTTCTAAATAGAAATTACAGGTATCAACATCAATTGTGAAATGATACCTACCCGAAAACCCACAGAGACACTGCAAGAAGCATTGTGCCAATCATCACCCACTCATTTTTTGTAACAGGACCCATAAGTTCCAGTTTTTTAGCTGCCATAGCGGGGGCTTCTGGTGTATCTTTGGTTTCAGGAGGATAAAGCTTGTACAAGATGAATGGAGTAGCCAAAAGAGAAATAAATGCAGGCAAACTAGCAGCCTTGAACCAAGACACCCATGGGTTTGCGATTACTACCCCAAGTTCCTCAGCTAGTTTGAGGCAGAGTAGATTTTGAGCTGCAGCAGTTAGGAAAAGAGCACTAGAGTTACCTGCACACTGTCATGCACCACAAAAAAGCAATCTGTAAGTGGATGGACATCTAAAGAGATGGCACAATAATGCAAACAAATACATCTTCAAGAAACTTTATTGTTGCATAAAAATATAGCATTCACATGTACCAGACCAAAATAGTTAACTAAGTTGCTAAAACAGCCAAAAGAACAAAAGGAGGGAGGAGGGCATAACTGATTATATTCTTCTGCTAAAAATGAGATGCTTGCACAAAAAGATCTGTACTGTACAATTTTCACTGGATATAAAATAAAATAATTTCAAAGAAACACGGAGTACAGACACTAAAGCATTGACGCATGTGATTTTGATGAAGCACTTTAACATCCGATTGCTAAATGAGATTGGCACAGTACATGAAATGTCTCGGCCAGACTTATACTCAACTATTACATCGGGTACCTACTACCTCCCACCATCACAAGTACTGATAACTTTGCTCACTGATGCTTAGGCATATTAGAAGAGTTCATCTAGTGTTTTTGTCTCTACGAAGGTTTGAACCAGAGACCTCATGGTTCTTCTCCACTTCATTGCCACTAGGTCATACCCTTGGGTGCTAAGCACAGAACTACTACTATTAGACTTATAACTTATAAAATGAACAATTTCATAACAATATGCTTATCCAACAGAAGGAAACTGCTCATCTAAACTAGCAGCAGGACTGGGATCACCTCATATGCAATTCTAACCCCATATATGTTATGTATTCCTGAAAGAGACAGATGCACAACCGAAAAGATAGTAATACTTGATCAAATGCATAATGTCTTCTGTTGCAAATTCAAAATAAATACCAGTTTTCAGACAAAGATCTCTCAAAAATTACCCTATGGATATAACTTAATAGTTTAACCTATTTTAGCATGCTAATAACCTTATTTTCCAGGTTACTAACTTAATGTTACCTTAGACAGTTACCTACTTGGCTTTTAAATAACCTGATGGCTCAAAAACTATTTTCACCATTGGTGTATATAGATTGAATTCTTGAATAATAGGATCATTTGGTCAGTACTAATTCATGTATCCATAGAGTATGTTTTACATTTCATTAAAGTCATCTAATTATGTGACACACCACACATCTATAGCAGGCAAAACAAAGGCATACCTGAAATTGAGATTGGATCAAGTAAGACCCTAGCTTCCTGGAGGAGGGATCACCAGGCTTACTTCCAGCTGAGAGTGAGAGAGACTTAATAATAGGCAAAAATACCCCACCAGCTCTTGCCGTAGTGCTGGGCATTGCAGGTGCAATCAAAGCCTCACTCAGGGCCAATCCATATGACAAACCAAGAGTACTCTTCCCCAACCATTTAACAAAGTATGTGGCAATTCGATCTCCTAAGCCAGTCTTAACAAACCCACGGGCGAAAAAGAAAGAAATCACAATTAACCAGATGACTTCATTCGTGAAGGCACTAAAGGCGCTTGAAAAGGTTAGAGTCTTGGTCAAAACTGAGGTTGTAAGTCCAAGAAAAGCCCATGCACCTACTGGCAATGGGCTGAGGACCAAACCAGCGATTGTTGAGAGGAAAATGGAGAGCAATTGCCATGCTTGAGGAGAAACTTCAGGTGGTCTTGGAACCAAGAAACGGACTATAAGACCAATTGAAACAGAAATAATCAAAGGAATGAGCTTCGCACCCTGGGGTTTGGGCTTTACATCTACAATTACTATCTTATCTGATTCAGGGGATGAAGAAGCAGTGATGGGTTTGGGGGACGGTGGATTTCTTGAAGTGGGTTTTGAAAGGGGATTGAAAAGGAAAGGTTTGGGATGAAAAAGATTGAATCTTGAGCCGGTAAGATTGAATCTTGAACCGGAAATAGATGATCGAAGGGAGGAAACTGGACGGAGAGCAGCGGTGGGAATGGCGGAGGAACGTGATCGGAGATGGTGGTAAGAGAGACGAGAAAAGGATGTGGTGGCGGCTGCGGCGGCAGAGGTGGCTGAAGATGGAGAGTGAAGTGCCAATCTCTCCATTTCTTTTTCCGGCGAAGAGTGAAGTGAAAAAAGAAAGAGATGAAATGTGGAAAATTTATGGAAGTGAAAAAAGGGTCAGGGTGTTTGAGGGCCTTTTGGGGTGGCGGAAACTACAATGGCCACATAATCGATCGTTTTGTTCGTTTGAGAGGGTAAGAAGGGCCACACTTGTCCTACTTTTCCTTTTGTATTTATTTTTTTCCCTCTCTATTCTTTACTTACTACTAGTAAAATTATCCGCGCCTCGTACGGAAATTTAATATCACGAAATTTATAAAATAATACTTAAAATCTATCCGTCATTGAAACTAAAACACTATAAAGGAAGATGATAATTATAACATTTTATCATTTATCATTCCATCAATCATCTTTAATTTGATTTTATAATTTATCTTTTTGTTTCCAGGAAGTGTTACTATTTGATATTTTTGGGGAATCAAATGAACATCAACCGGACATATTAAATATTCTAACAAATAAATAATCGTTGGGGAAGGGATAAGTAAATTTTAAAAGGCTGAAAAAAGTGAACACATATTCTAATTCTAACGTGTAGAAAGTTCAGTCCTACCTTTTGCTTTACATATATCATTTTAAAGTTCCCCATTTAAATGTATCATAAGTAATTATTAATATGAAAAATTAAAGGGAAAATGTATCATATTGGACAACAATTCAACTTATTATATATACTTGAAAGGGAAAAAATATTACGCAAAACTATTCAGTTTGTTTGGGTGTTTTTTAAAAATCAACATACCAGAGTGGTGAAGTTTAATTTGAAACTAAACTTCTATTCCAATCGCAGTGTCGAGAAACACATCTATTACTTCAAGAAAAATATTTACAACTTGCAGTAAACTTGAGAATCTGTCCATACTTCATATTGAATATGAGCAATTAATTTATTGTGTAGTTATCTATATCTTTGAGATTAAAAGATGTTGCAGTCTAGTCATATTCCTCTATAGGTCATCCGGCACATCCTTGAACTTATGTCAAAAGTTTATTAATTCTTGTCTTCTTTTTCTAGTTCACTTCACACATCAAGATGCAATAAAGTTTTTAAGGTCTTTATGTCCTTACATGACATATCAAATTTAAATTTTGTCTTCACGATATGGTAGTATAGATCTTTAAGGAATTCTTTTACTGTATCTTCAACAATTTTAGTAGAGAAAACTTGCATGAATACTCAATTAACGTGTGTTATTCAATCTGTACTAACAAATATTTATAACAATAACTTTGCAGAAACATAAACAACAAAGTTAAGAAATGTACTCAAAAACAACAATTAATAACATAAGCATAAATTAATGACTGCAAAAAAAATACCAGGATCTATAACAATAGAATGAAACATAAAGAAAAAAATCGAGCCCACTGAATGCATATTGTACCCTTAAGGAAATTATTCCCCTCTAATACCCGAGGTTTATAGGAATAGATCCTCTCAGGATAGGACGATTCTATTCACCAGTGTATTGATACAAAAATAATGGTGTAGTGAGCCACTCAACGGCAGCAAAGTACACGAATATTTAATTGTGCAGAAGAAGAAGAAGTAGTTCAGAATTTTCGTTGTTTTAAAATGAGAGGAAATCCCTCTATTTATAGACAACAAAGGGTAGTGTGAACAAATGTTTATTGTGTCTTATCGGAAAGGTCACAACTCTGTGGAAAAGTTACAACCCTTCGGAAAGGTCACAACTTTTCATAAAAGTCGCAACTCTTCATAAAAGTCACAACTCTTCAAAAAAGTCGCAATTTTTCATAAAAGTCACAACTTTTCATGAAAGGGGAAGGCTAGTTTTGGAAATAAATAAATTAAAAGGGAATCCTGGTTTCTGGTGGCGCCACGTAGGCGGGCCTAGGGTTCTCTTTTATACATATATGATTATACTTGTCTACGCGATGCGCACATAATATTGAAATATTATTTCTAATTATTTCATACTAGGTAATTCACCCGCGCTTCGTGCGGGCATAAATAATCTTTCTAAGCTTTTGAACAACCTTTCCAATATTCGACTGTTATAAGAAAAAAAGAATAAGTAAATTTTAGTAGGTTTTTAGAACATTTCAACAGAAATTAAATGATTTGACATTATCACATATCTCAAGAATTGTAAATATATAATTAATGATTAAAAATATCTTGATATCTAATCATTTTTATCTTTTACATAATTTATCATAATATATGTTTGATGATATAATTGTCTTGTTAAAATTGAGTGATGTTTTTCTGTAGCGATTAAACATCACTTTTTCTATTTTTTTGTACATGAAAAATATAGAATCTGATAATTTTATGGCTAGAATAACTGCTTGTGAAAAAAAAATTATGTGAAAGTTTTCGATAATCAATATTAGTTATAAATAAGTTAAGACCATTAAAAAATGTACACCACAACATAAATAAATAAATTTTTTTAGAGACAATCTACTTGTCTGAGGTCAAACATTCACCACTTTTCGTTTTTGTTACTCTAACAAAATTTATAGAAGGAGAAAAATAAATTTGAAATAACAACAGAATAATATTGTTGACCCTTTTAGAAATTCATTCTTCATTAAACTGCTGCTCTGAAGGCCCTTCTAGATGCTTCATCAATGCAACTTTACGACTTTTTCAGAAATATGTATGTATAATTGTTGCATTATGAAAGTACAAGTAGATCAATATGTTGGATTCTAGACTCATGTTAAAGAAATATTCTCGAACATTAAAAAATTAAAAATGAGTCTAACCTAGATAACTCAAACGCTCAGCAATGACTTGGACATGAAGGACAACAAATCTATGTTAATAGACATATCTTTTGTAGTTTAAGATATTACTTTTATTTAGAGTAGGTTTTGTTTCATATTCTTCAAATTAAGCTTGCCGAAAATAGTCATAACTCACACCAAAAATATTTAGAAGAGCCGAATGAGAAGGAATAAAAGAAAAAACATTAAAAGGACAAAAAGCTTTGTCCATGTGAGATCATATACATACCAAACAAAAAATAATCAATACAATTTTAAGGAAACAACAAAACAGCGAGGAAAAACATACATTAAAGGGAGTAAACTATGAGATATCCAATGATGATAACAAATCATTCTAACCAGAAAAGTTCCTATGTTTTGAAATAACATACCTCAAAAATTGACTAACACTTCAATCAACTTTCAATCCTTAAAGTACTCATAATATCCACTGATAAAATTTAGTAAAAATAGATAACAACAACATAAAAACTAAAATATATGGGCATGCAAAGTTATTAACTCTCAGAGGATTTTCTAAAGAACACAAAATCGCATCTTTGTATGTGAAGGAATGACGTTGATGAAGAAATTAGAGATTTGTAAGGGCTTTTTTTATTGTACTTTCAACAATTTCAGTAGAGAAAATTTGCTTGAATACTCAATTAACATTTGTTATTTAATTTGTACTAACAAATACTTATAACAATAACTTTGCATAAACATAAACAACAAAGTTTAAAGCATGTACTAAAAAACAATAATTAATAATATAAGCATAAATTAATGACTGTAAAAAACATATCAGGATCTTCAAAAATAGAATGAAAAAAATTGAGTCCATTGAATGCACAGTGTCCCTTAAGGAAATTATTCCCCTCTAGTACCCGATGTTTAAAGGAATAGATCCTCTCGAGATAGAACGATTCTATTTACCATATTTACCAGTGTATTGATACAAAAACAATGGTGTCAGTGAGCCATTCAACAGGAGCAAAGTACACAAATATTTAATTGTCCAGAAGAAGAAGAAGAAGAAGTTCAAAATTTTCGTTGTTTTAAAATGAGAGGAAAGTCCTCTATTTATAGACAACAAAAGGTAGTGTAAACAAATGATTATTGTGTCTTATCGGAAAGGTTTCAACTCTTTGAAAAAGTTACAACCCTTCGGAAAGGTCACAACCTTTCATAAAAGTCACAACTTTTCATAAAAGTGACAACTTTTCATGAAAGGGAAAGGCTAGTTTTGAAAATAAAATAAATTAAAAGGGAATCCTGGTTTGTGGTGGCGCCACGTAGGCGGGTCTAGGGTTCTCTTTTATATATATATATATATATATACATATAATATGATTTATATTTTCATTTTTACTTGTCACTTTTAGCATATCAAGAGAAAATTATATTTATTTTCTCTGTTTTACTCTCAACATTAATTATTTATTCCCAACTTATTTTTTAAAATTTAAGACTATATATCAATTAATACGAGTATTGTAGTAAAATATTCATGTCAATCATTAGTTCTTAAAAGAAATATGCAAAATCCATAAGTTTACTGCAATGATACTGCAAGTGACTTTGCCTTCTTTTATGCCCAACTAAGCTTGTTGAATACAGTGATGTTAAAGAAGCTGCCATTCAAGTTAGTTACAAGATGAATAGTATTGTCACAAAGTTAGTTAGTAAGTTGTTACAAATTAACTATGGTTAAGTTAGGACTAACTAGTGTAGTCAGTGAATAACTGACTCTAGGATCACACTATAAGTATGATTGTATGGATACTCTGTAAAGTATGAACGCAATGAAGTCTATTGAATATTTTTTCTCTCATTAACTGATTCCAGTTTACTCTTCATGGTATTAGAGCACAAGGGTTTCCATTGAAGATCTCACTGCTTTTCAGTGCAGCTGGAGGATTGTTGCATTGTCCATATAGCAGTTCAGATCGTGTGTGAATTCGAGTTCTCAGGTGTTTATCTATGGCGCCTGAACCAATCTCAGCGATACCTACCAGCACAGTGCGAGGAGAAGCAGTGGTGATTGATGCTCACCATCCTCTATATATCTCCAAGCTTGTGATACTCCAGGTAGTTCTCTAGTTTCTATTCAACTCACTGGGTCAGAAAATTATTCACTGTGGAGTAGATCAATGAAGATAGGGTTATTAGGTAAAGGCAAACAAGGATTTGTTGATGGAAAATATCCTAAAAGTCTGTTTCCAGCTCCTCTGCAGGATCTCTAGGAGAAGTGTAACGCGATAGTTCTCTCCTGGATTATGATCTCTGTTAGCAGAGAGTTACTCAGTGGAATAGTGTATGCCAGTAGTGCTCATCAAGTCTGGAATGATCTCAAAGAAAGGTTTGATAAAGTTGATGGATCTAGGATTTTTTTTCTTCATAAGGAAATTGCCACATTGACTCAGAGTCTCATCAGTGGCTCACTATTTCTCTAAGCTGAAGGAACTATGGATGGAGTTTGATTCTCTTATGCCCTGTCCTAGTTGTGCCTGTGAAGTGTCAAAAACTTATGCAACTCACTTTGAGCATCAGAGACTAATGCAATTTCTCCTAGGGTTAAATGAAACCTATAATCAGTGTAGAAGTCAGTTAATGATGATGGATCCTAGACCAAGTGTGAATAAGGCTTATTCCTTGGTAATGGCTGAAGAATGTCAAAAAGTCCTTGGGAAGTCCAACATAGCTAGTACTGAAGCTACTCATCCTGGACAGCCGCTAGATGCAATGGCATTTTTTAGTTCTGGCAAAGGTCATATCTCTTGATCAGGCTCCTCTTCTCACTCAGGATCTAACTTCAAACCTCAGAGAACCTCTAACAGCAACCTGTACTGTGATTACTGTAATTGGAAAGGTCATACAAGGGCTAATTGCTTTAGACTCCATGGTTATCCAGCTAATTGGAAAGGCAAGAGGAGGACTAGTCCTGGACCTATTACTGTTGCTAATCTTGCAAAAGGACCTTCTCCTCAGAGTACAACTGGTCATGTAGATTGTTCACATGGATCAGTGTTTGAAGGTCAAGGTTCTTCTTCTGGCAGCTCAGCAGGGAGATCTCAGCTTCATCAAAGACCTCTCTCACCAGGTGCTGGTATATCTTACCCTGGTTCTTCTCATGCACTTATGTCTAATGTGCAGCCATATCATTAACCATCCACACAGTGGCACACTCATCCACAATATATGCAGCAGTATCAGTCCTTTGAACAGGAGAATGGCAGGCCTAAGAGTGACTTCAATATGCAAGTCACAGGTATGCTTAATTGTACTTCTCAGATTCTTGTTGGTGCTAAATGGATCATAGACTCTGGAGCTTCTAAGCACATGGTCAATGACTCTACCTTGCTAACTAAATTTACATCTCTTCCTGGTTTTCAAGTTGGGAATGTTTATCTGTCAACTGGTAGTCTAGCTAAGGTCAACACCATTGGTTTTTCTCATATTTTAGGAGGGTCTGACATTCATAATGTTCTACATATCCCTGAGTTCAAGTACAACTTGTTATCTGTACCAAAGCTAACTAGGGAATTGAATTGTGGTGTCTTCTTTTATCCTGACTTTTGTCTGTTCCAGGACCTCTCCAGTGGGAAGGTGAGGGGGATTGGCAAGTTGGAGGATGACATGTATGTTCTTCCAGTTGAGCACCAGTTGAAGTCACAAGGAACCCCATTACCATCTTCTACTGCTAATGTAGTGTCTATCTCTAAGTCTAGTTCCTTAATAAATGTAGACAGTAGAAGCTTATCTCTATGGCATAGAAGGCTTGGCCATGTATCATTTCATACTCTTAGAAAACTTGATTGTTTCAACAATGTACCTTCTACTTCTGATGATTCTTGTACTGTATGTCCTGTAGCTAAACAGTCAAGACTTCCTTTTCCACTGAGTAATACTACAACTTCTACTTATTTCCATACTTTGCATGCTGATGTTTGGGGTCCCTATAGAGTACCTACTCATGATGGAAAGAGATACTTTCTAACCATTGTTGATGACTGTTCTAGATATACTTGGCTGCTATTACTAAATTCTAAGTCTGAGCTAATTGTAGCTCTTAGAAACTTCTTTCCTATGATCCAGAATGTCTTTTCTGCAAGTGTAAAAATACTGAGGACAGACAATGGTTGTGAGTTTTTTAACTCACAAATGACTAAATTACTGCAATCACTAGGGTCCTTCATCAGAGTTCCTGTGTATATACTCCACAACAAAATGAAGTAGTTGAGAGGAAACACAGGCATATATTGGATACAGCCAGGGCATTAAGTTTTCAAGCAAGTCTACCACTTAAATTCTGGGGCATTAAGATTTCAAGCAAGTCTACCACTTAAATTCTGGGGTGAATGTGTACTCACCAGTGTGTATCTCATTAACAGAATTTCTTCTGCTATTCTTAAGGGAAAAACTCCATTTGGTGTACTGTTTAAGTCTAGTCCTTCACTAGATCATTTGAAGGTCTTTGGTTTTTTGGCTTTTGCAACATAAGTGAAAAGGGTTGATAAATTTGCCTCAAGGGCCATTCCATCTATCTTTCTTGGCTATGCTGCTCTACAAAAGGGGTACAAGTTGTTTTCCCTGCACACCAAGGAGTTCATAGTTAGCAGGGATGTTGTGTTTAAAGAAGAGATTTTTCCATTTCAGCATATGGATCAGAATGCGTCCTCTATTTTTCTAGTTCTCCAGCCCTCAGAAGTGTATGATAGTTCTCCTCCTCTAGTTGTTCCTACTGCACCTTCTCATGGTGGTGCTCTTAACTCCAGTTCTGACCCTGCTGTGTCATCTATTTCCTGTGATACTACTACTGAGTCTCTTGCTCTTAGAAGATCCTCCAGGACCTGCAGGCCACCTATATGGATGCAAGATTTCCTTACTTCTCAGCCTAAGTCTGACTGTTTATATCCAGTATCAAACCATGTCAGTTATGATAAGCTTTCCAAGTCCTATGGTCAAGCATTGGCTGCTTATTCTAGTGTTGGTGAGCCTGTTTCTTTTGATGAAGCTGCTCATCCTCTGTGGGTGGAGGCCATGAAGTCTGAAAATTCTGCTCTGGAAGACAATCATACCTGGAGCATTGTTGATCTTCCTCCAGGTAAACAACCTATTGGCTGTAAATGGGTGTTTAAAGTCAAATATCTAGCATCTGGGGCTGTTGAAAGATATAAAGCTAGGCTAGTTGCTAAGGGTTTCAGTCAAAAGGAAGGCCTAGATTACTCAGAAACATTTTCTCCTGTGGCGAAAATGGTTACTGTCATATCAGTTGTGGCTATTGCTGCTGCTAAGCATTGGCCAATTTTTCAGATGGATGTTCATAATGCTTTTTTGCATGGGGATTTGCCTGAAGAAGTGTATATGGTTATTCCTCCTGGTTTTGGCAGATAGGAGGGGTCTGGTAAAGTCTGCAAGCTCCAGAAATCATTATATGGATTGAAGCAAGCACCAAGACAATGGAACCTTAAGTTGACAGAAGCCTTGGCTCAGTTAGGCTTTGTTCAAAGTCACTATGATTACTCTCTTTTTACCAGGCATGTAGATAAGGAATTGACAGTAGTCCTTGTATATGTTGATGATCTTTTGGTGACTGGTAGTTGCAAGAATGTGATAGCTCAAACTAGAAATGATTTGAAACTCAAATTCAAGATGAAGGATTTGGGAGAATTAAAATTCTTTCTTGGAATTGAAGGAGGGGTATGTAATGAGCCAACGCAAGTATGCTTTAGAATTAATTTCTGAGATGGGATTAAGTGGAGCCAAACCACTCTACACACCATTGGACCCTAATGTAAAGCTAACATCCATTGAGTTTGACTCACATGTGCAGGGATCAGAAACTGCAGTAACAGACAAACCTTTGGAAGACATTGGAAGGTATCAAAGATTAGTGGGAAGACTACTATATCTAACTATGACTAGGGTGGACATATCTTTTGCAGTACAAACACTGAGTCAGTTTATGCATGCTCCTAAACAATCTCATATGAAAGCTGCTTTGAGAGTGGTCAGGTACATCAAGTCAGCCCCTGGTTTAGGACTGTTTACGCCGGCTCAAAGTTTAGGAGTTCTAACTACTTACTGAGACTCTGACTGGGGAACTTGTGTGCAAACAAGAAAATCAGTCACAGGTTATTTGGTGAAGTTTGGAGAGGCACTCATCACCTGGAAGTCCAAAAAACAGGAGACAGTTGCCAGAAGCTCAGCTGAAGCTGAGTTTAGGAGTATGGCTTCTGCTGTGGCAGAGATAACTTGGCTTATTGGTATTTACAAGGAATTAGGAGTTAATATCAAGCAGCCAGTGGACCTATTCTATGATAGCAAAGCTGCTATACAGATTGCAGCCAATCCCATTTTCCATGAAAGCTTCACATTTACACTTAATGTCCAAAGCTAGGCTTGAAAGACATATTTCAGCCTTTAGCTTGAGGAGGGGTGTTGAATATAGTGATGTTAAAGAAGCTGCCATTCAAGTTAGTTACAAGATGAATAGTATTGTCACAAAGTTAGTTAGTAAGTTGTTACAAATTAACTATGGTTAAGTTAGGACTAACTAGTGTAGTCAGTTAATAACTGACTCTAGGATCACACTATAAGTATGATTGTATGGATACTCTGTAAAGTATGAACGCAGTGAAGTCTATTGAGTATTTTTTCTCTCATTAACTGATTCCAGTTTATTCTTCAGATACTTTAACATATATATAGTATTTTTTTTATAAGATGCTTTATATATATATATATATATCGACACTATCATATTCTCTTTTTTGAGTTTTTAATTAAGACAGGTCTAGAGCGAGTAAGAAATGAGATAAGAAAAGTACTTCTTTAGATTATATTTGAGTATCTATGTTTTACATAAATTACAAAAAAGACTGACATAAATACTAAAAAGAAAAATCATTCAGCAACACGCCGCAGCCCGCACTTATTGGTTGAACAAATTGCGCATCTACTTGTAGCGCGAGATGTTTCGTGCACGGACTTTATCAAAATCTTTTAATGCTCAGTTAAGTTGGAACAACAACAAATATAGCTCTCATATATCAAACCTTATGTATGGTATACGCTAATCTAAAAAATAAAGTAATTTCATCAAAACTCAATCCGATATTCTCTCTTTTTTTCCCACTAGGATCACAAAATTATGACATAAAAGAAGATTAAAAAGAATGAAACAAAACTTGAACCTTGCTAGCTAGCTAGTGACCTTTACCCCTATGACTTGGCCCAGAATATGCTTTCTGTTTAACTAAACTCTCTACCACTGAAGAGATCAAAGAGTGTTCCTCCTTAAGGTTTCTTAACCCCTCCACTTTTATGCAATTTGAAAGCCACACAAAAAGGAGTATCATTGCAAAGACATTTAGAAAAGACTTAAAAGTACTCTTCATTTTACGGTCGTTGTTATTTTTTTTGGTAGACTAGCACTTGCAAGAGAGCGATCGACCAGAAAATGCTGAAATTCTAATTCTTGTTGTTTGATTTGTGTTTTCAGAAAGAAGGATTTGTCAATATATAAAGGTGACAAAAAGTAGCATGGGGGTTGGTGTTTTGGTTACGTACAAGTGCAACAAAGGTATGTTTCTTTGACTTTGGATGTCCTTGTACTTTGACTAATATTTAAGAAGAATTGAAATTCTCTTTTTCAAAGATTGGAATAATTTTTGGTTTGAAAACGTTAAATCATACAGGTATATAAATGTGGCGCATGTTATGAAAGAATTTTACAGAAGTCAAACAAAGGTATAATTATATTCCTCCATCAGCTCCAAAGTAATGAAGGAAATTCGATCGGTACCATAGTCAAAACATTAAACTCGTATTGCGACACCGGCCATCGACTTCTCTTTTTTTTTTTATAAAAAAAAAAAGAATATTTCAAAATTGTAACCTATAAAACAATGATAAGGAAAAAGTTACGCTATTGTTCTAATGGTGAATATTATTAATGCAAAAAGATTGCTATGTGATCACGGATATATAGTTCATACAGTAACTTTTTATGTGAGATCTAATTAGTTTAAAGGATTTTTTGTCTTTTTAGATGTGTCTATATTCTATCGATCGCGTAAAGAATAACACACATATTTCCATATTTTTTTTCATATATTAGTAATGTGAAATTCAATAAAGTCAACCATTAAGTTATGTCACAATTATAATTATTTTTGTCACCGCAACAAACCAAATAAACTCTACTCTGTTCTTTTCCTTTGACGCAGCTAAAGTTGGGCCAACCCAAGAGGTATTGTACAAAATTATTTAGAAGGATTTACGTTTCTTTTATACTTTTGTAGCACGTCGTCCCTCTTTTTATTTTGCTTTTTCGAGTGAGTTTTTCACATTGCTTATCTAAGACCAAATAAGAATAGTCTACCAAATTTTTCCCCCACAAACACATAGGTCGAAGACATGCCTCCCTTCCTCCAACCCCCACACAACTTTGCCAACGCCACACACAAATTGGTGTTCTCACTTAAAGACATGTACACGTTCCCCTACGAAAGTATTTTTCTTCTTGTACAAAGTCCATGTTGTATGAGCTGGTTTCATATGAAAATTTTGACCAAAGATTAGTTGCCTCAGTTACCTACCTTTCACCCAAGTTGCACAACTTTCGAATATAAATTGGACAAAAATTTATGTTAATTTTTAAGTATAAAGTTTATTATCCTTGTACCAACACAATAACTATCAAACTGTTTATATATCCACTTACTACCATATTAACTCGTTAGTCTTCACACATTCTTTCCGTCTAGGGATTTTTAAACACAGTAGTTAATGAACAGGATTCCTTCGACGGCATGTTAGGACACAATTCAGAATTCAAATCCATGGGACTAATATATGTAAGCATTTAATAATAAGGGAAAATTATGTAGAATAACAAACAATTAGCCTACATTAAGTACTATAACTACTGTTTAAGAAAATTATAATTCGCGGCTACAATTTCCCCAATTCTTGCTATTCGCCAAATTTGTATAATTCAGTTCTGATGGTAAAAATACAAAATTTTATATATGTTTACCCTAGCTATTTGTATACAATTTATGAAAAACTCATAATAAATTACCATGTTTGTATATTGGCAAGCGAAATATACAAACAAAATTCTAAACAATTCTTAAATATATAAATACAAGATTTTATTTGTATATTCACAAGCGAAATAATGGTCAGAAATATAAAAACCGCAGCCTCCATAGCAAACAGAACTATAGCTATGGAGCGCAACTATCGAAACTATAGCTATAGAAGTCTTATTATGTTTGCTATTTCTAAAATTTTCTCTTGGAACTATATGTTGGGCTGCCACCAAGGAGGAGGTATGAATTCATTTGAACCCAATAACTTCTCGACAAATGTAATGGAATCAAAAAATTTGAAAAGCAACAGTACGGTTTCACTGGGTCAACAGTCCCAACATATGCTGCACGCTGTTCGAAAAATGCAATGGCAAAACGTGAAGAGTAATATGAGAGCACGAGCAGGTATTCTTTAATTTTCATGGTCAAACCAGGTGATGGATTACCCTTTCAATTATGAACGTGACAGGCCACCGTTTTTCATGTAAACAAAGTTTCACCTGAGTCGGCACAAAATATCTACCCGAAATTCAGAAAATTGTCTACCTGACTCGGCACAAAACAACCAGTGTTAAGTATAAAAGATATATTCCGAAAAACGACATACCTTCTGAAAATTTCTCGAACGGCAAAGATGGATAACAATGTTTAGGTGTTGACTGTAGCAGTGATGTTAGGTCAAAAAGTTATGCACCTACGAAGAAGAATAACTTCAGTCGAAAAGAGAGAGAAGTCATTTTCTAATATCTTATGACATGCAAAAACACAATAAAAATGACTTATTATACCAAAGTTTGGTATAGTCATATCAGATCATAAGATATTACCGTCCAAGAAGTCCTAATGAACTCTAAAGCGTTCCTTCTAGCACTTAATTTGGGTTAAACCATGAACTTAGCACCAAACATTAGTCTGCATCTTAGCAATCCACAACCATGGAAACTGCTCCTCACTCCAATCAGCAGTTACAGGGTGGTGAGGCCTGACCAATAACGCCAAAGTACAGATAAATGCAGACTACTAGAATTCCTTTCTGTAATAATAAAATAAAAGATAAGCACTATCATCACCTGGCAAAATAAAATGAGAAAAGAAAGGAGAGAAGTGGGAAGAGCATAGCATACATAAAGGCAGATAAATATATCCTTAAGCAAGTCGAGAACAAACAGGCACTGCTTTCCATAAACCAGTTTTCTTGACAGCATACCAAAATAGAAGTTTTAACAACCAAGCTTTTGTGAAAACAGATGTAATCAAACTGGTGAAAGCATTTTTTGTAGGACAGGAGCTCCCTAGATACATCACCCACACTAATTACTCAGTTTTGGAGATGTAAGACCTACTAATTTGAGCAGTTTTATTTATAAAGTTGTTTCAAAAGTCTTACATGAAAGGATACCAATAGTGACCCTGTTATTTTACCCTTTCCACCCAAAATGTAATAGTTAGGATTTATTATTTTAAAAACCCTTGAATTCTGTCTGTTTTTATGATTTTTTTCTACACTATGTTTATAGGAGACATCGTCACAGTTTGAATTTTTTTAAAGCATAGTGCTATCTGAAAAAGTTCAAGGTGATAGTATTCTGAGTTAAGGGATGATGTAAATAGAGGTTGTCCAAGAAAATATGGTGGGTGAGGTAAGAGGATGATAATTTCAATGATCCCAATTACATTTTTAGTGGGGCGGGTTAAGTGGGCGGGTCATTAAATGGTTTAGATGGACATTTTTTTATTTTTAAAAATTTTGGTTAGAAATAAAATTTCATGTCAGCCAATTTTAATTTAAAAAATCAATTAAATAGGTTGAGTGACTTTGTAAGCAAAAACTTATAGTTGAGTGACTTGTGAGTTAAAAATCAAAGTTGAGTGGCTTTCTAATAAAAGAGTCCATAGTTGAATGACTATCTGAGATATTATCTCCAGGACCTCCAGAAAGTAAGCCTAAGACAAAAATGAATAGAGATTGTTTAACTGATTCAAGCAGTTCATGACTTCATATCGCCTAACTTTATCCATCCAAAGAATGAAGCCGCACTTGACTTCAAGCAAGAGGGAAGACAAATGTAATGAAGCCGCACTTGACTTCATATCGCCTAACTCTATCACTTTAACCTGGTCCCCCCCACACTATATGATCATGATTTCAACTTAAAGAGGAAATAAGTGAAAGATGCGAGAACTACAAGTAACATATGAAAATAAAAAGATACAAAAAATCACAAATGGAATGTGGATTAAAAATACCCTCTATCACCATCTTGGTTTACAATGACCACTTGAAGGTTACAAAATCTTCAACAAAACAAAAGCAGTACTTAACAGCTTCAGAAATCAGGATATATCTCCTAAAGTTAAGGACAGATCTAGGTACTTCTGAGACACATGAGCAGAGGGGTAGAAGAGAAATCAAGAATAAGGAGAACTTACATATTCAATAAATTACCCAAGGAATCAAAAGCAAGATTGATAATATAGAGTTTTCACATTTTTTAGTAAATACTCATTAAGAAACTAGTTCCAGGAAATTCAAAAGGAAGATTGCTAGTGTAGAATGAAGAAACACTCACATGCATAACCAAAGGAACTATCTTGGGAGACTGGACGTCAAAGATAACAGGGCTCTTCTAACATCATGTGGTACTATCAAAAGTTCACAAGATCTTCTGTTAAACCAGGTGTGAGTTCTTGTACAAGAGGTCCTTTGCATCGATACACAATTTACAAGTAGAACAAGTGAGCAGGCAGAATGTGGACTTGTAGGCATAAAGCACCTGACACTTTTTCTTGGCAAAGAAGGCATGCCACACATCATTCCGTCACAGAAGCAATGTAAAAGCTGCCACCATAGTTCTCACTAACCGATGCCTACAAATTGAGATAAAAAGTTGATCAGGTTAGGTCACAAATTCACTGTTAAAGTAGATTCTAAACTTGAATTTGTTATGGTAAAAAAAAGATTGCTATTCACCTAAACCAATGGTTTCAAATTCAAAGATATTCTAAGATGTCACACTCATTTTATTGTATTGCTATTTCACATTTTCTCTCATCCAGATATAATAACAATATATCAGAAAAGATGCCCTAACTTTATACTTTAACTTTTTTAAGCAAGTCTTCTGTAACCACTATCAAAAAATAGATTTTAACTACAATTAAAATTTTAAGTATCATCTAAAGTTTAACTGGTTTTGCAACTAAAAGCCTGCAGTTACTAATTAAAAAGGAGGACCAAAGGAAGCTATTTAGCTGCAAAGCCAACTCCAACCAGAACAGCCCTGAATCCTATCAATGCAGTATTTAACTACTTAACTTGACACCCTTATATTACAAAGGGAAAAGGAATAAACTAATTGACGTACACAGTGAGACCATAACATACTTAAGAAGAACAGAAACACCTGTGGAACCGCTTTTGATAATGGACTCTGGGCCTGGCTCTACTCCAAAATCAAGCTCATGAGGTGAGGATTGCCTAAGACCATATAGCGAGATTTTTTCCTCACACAACCGATGTGGGACTTCCACACCCCCTCGCATGCCCAGGATTGAACATTTGAAGCGTGGATAATACAAGTTGGGGGCCTAACATCGGGTAAACCGAAAATTAGGATGGGCGTGGCTCTACTACCATGATGAAGTATGTTATCATCTCATCTTACAGCTAAGTTGTTACAAAGAGCACATTTTTATTTACTTAATTCTTTCTGCTCCGATACCTTGGCCAAACTCAACTTAAAAAGTTAGTTCATGAGGTGAGGATTGCCCCAGACCATATAAAGAGACCAACTTTCCCTCCCCACAGCCGATGTGGACTTCAACACGCTTGTTAACTGAAAGATTGGAACAATTTTCCATGCAACTATGTCAGCAGACCAACAGATTGGGTACTCCCTATTTGCAGACTTGAAGGAGTTTTTGATGGGTTTGGCATCAAAGAGGATAGTCAACATCCACCAGTACCAGATATGGTGAGGAATTGGCCACCCATATAACAATCTAGATGGGTAGACTTCAATAACATTTTCCAATATTCGTAAATGAAGTATCACAATGTATTGTAACTACTGCAAGTCTCCAAGATTGTAATCCCGCACACAGCATTCTTACGCAATATCATCACCCTCATGTATTGTTAAAAAGTTAAACAACTCTTAAGAAGTAAAACTAACCCTAGAACGATAGAAAGAATCTAGAAGAAACCATATCAATTAATGGGTTAACGAGAACAGCAGGACAGCCTGCCCAGTTTTCTGCAAATATGGTTAAATCAATATCTAGTAGAAATTCTTTCAATAATGCATACAAGTCATATCATTCTTTTGGTAACATGCCATAAACAAGGGAAAACAGTTTACAATGTGATACCATTGCAGACTGTAACTATAAGCAAAAACCATAAAGGGACCTAAACCAGTATCATGTACTTAATCTTGCAAAGCCGACAGCCAGCAAACATATTTGCTTCCAATATAGCTAAATTTAATGATTTCCACTGAGAGTCGGAAAGACAAGTTTGAGAAGATCATCCGAACCATATTTTTCTTTATAAAAACACTATATATGGATACACATCTCAACAAGAAAATAAATGAAACAACTTATTGTTACCTGAAAATGTGGAAGCAAGTTGTTGTAAACTTCTACGAAAACTTTTGACCTTGCAGTTAACCTAATATCACAATTTCAATAATGTCAGACACGGTCTTCATTCATAACAAATCACAAATGCATTTTTCCTGTTACACTTCCCATGTTTACTTGTGCTACTGCTTGCAGTAAAAGAGGTAAATAGTATTATTTTAAAAAATATTTAAAAAACAATGCAAAAGAAATCCAAAATATCCAAACAACCAAAATATTGATGAGATGTCATCATTGTGCTAGACAAGGTATTTACCAAAAGCACCAGAAAAAATAACAAAAAAGAGGAAGAAGTTGAAAAGACAGTTTTCAAGAGTCCGTCCACAGTTAATTTTCCTCACCAGCTGTTGTGGGGAATGTCGCCCTGTTTGAAGGTAAACGACAGGAGAAGCCCTTTCTCCTGGAGAAGCCCTTTCTCCTGTGTTCATACTTACATTTCTGATAATAACAACATACTTCTTTTTATTTATTTATTTATTGTGGAAGGAGCAAGCATATGACAGAGTACCACAAAAGGTCCTTCGGTGGGTGAGGGAGAAGAAAGGAATTCACATTAAATATATCAATGTCATAAAGGACATGTATTAAGGAGTCATCACTTACATGAGAATAATAGTAGGAGATACAAATACAAAAGAGTTCCTCGGAACAGTGGGTCTACACTAGGGATCAACATTGAGCCCCGACTTGTTTGTCCTAGTTATGGTTGAGCTAACCAGCACAATAAAAGATGAGGTCCCATGGTGGATGCTATTTGCTGATGATAGTGTGAATCAACAAAACCAGCGAGAGCGTCAACCAAAAGCATGAACTATGGAGAAGCCTTTTAGAGAGTAAGGATCTTAGGAAAAATAAAAGTAAAAGTGAATATATGCACCAAGTTTAGTCAGAAGAGCAAAGTTGAGGTGAGACTCGACGAAATAGCGGTGCCCAAATACAAACAATTTAGACACCAAGGCTTGTTGTTTCAAGAGAACGGAATAATAAATGAAGATGTTACTCATAAAAATAAAACTGGATGGTTGAAATGGATATGTGTTACCGAGGTGTTATGTTGTAAAAGGATGGCTGCCAAAGTGAAAGGTAAGTTCTACAGAACAACTAAAAGACCGACAATGTTATATGACAGTGAGTGTTAGGGTTGCTTAAGTCCAACATATCCATAGGATGAATGTCGCACAGATGCGGATTCTTAAAATGAATGTGCAGTCATACAAGATTCGATAAGATTAAAAATGGTCACTAGCCAAAAGGTGCAAATAGCATGCAATGAAGATAAAAGGAGAGAAGGTCGCTCGAGATGATGTCATGCGTCGACCTATAGATGCACTAGTACGTAGGTGTGCAATTATGATGAGTGAGGATGTTTAAACATGACAGGGTAGACCTAAAATCACATGGAAGGAAGTTGTCGCGAAAGACCTACAATTTCTTGGAATCAATGGAGATTTAGCTAAAGATAGGGTACAATTGAAGAAAAAATCCATATAGATGATATCTACTAGATGAGAATAGGTTTTAGACTTGTTAGAGAACTTCTAATACCATTGATTTATTGTATATATTTAGTTTATTTTTTGCATTTATTTTTATTTGGTATGATGATGACATGAGTTGAGCTTAAATAGAAAGGTGAGGATTCATATAGCCGACCCCAAGTTGTTTCAGATTGAGGTGTAGTTGTTGTAATACAGCAAAGACTGCAAATCTGCCAGTCAGTGTCCTTCAAAATTTTACTTGAGAAATCTTATCAAATATGTACTTGGAATGCTACACTTAGTGGCGGTCTAATTTCCTCATCACCTTGGGTTCTGCATGTATAAATAACACCACATTGAGTTTCTACTTCAAGATTCCAAGGATGAAAGGAATACAATAGCATCAAGAAAGAAATTTAAGATCGCAAAGAGGAATAGAAATACAGAAGCAAGTGCCAAGAAAATAGATGTGCTGAAGAAAATGAACACATACTGCAGATACGTCTAGTCTCTGGTACATACCTTCTTAAAAGACAAGAACATACGTAAACCTCTTCAATATCAGTTGAAATTTTTAATTTTAGATACTGCTTGATAAGCTCGCATAAGCAACTAACAGCCTCATCCCATCCATCAGTGCCGACATCAGGGAGAATGTAAATCTGAGACATAGTCCTCTGCAATACAGAAGATAACTGTTTCTCTGCCCCTGCTCTTTGATACATCTCTGCCAAAGCGCACAAAATCTGACAATTGCTGGCTTTGAATATGTCAATCCATTCAGGTGGATTTCCAACCCACAAATCAATGCTTGAAATAGAAGGACTACAGTTCTGATTATTAGCACAGACCAAGGAAGCATCTAGTGAAGCTTCAGTGTTCCTGTGTGCAGGGAGGAGTTCAAGTATATCTGTCCTCAACTCCTCAGGCAATTCTTGAAAAACCGAGGTGTCTACTTGACTTAGAGAAGAGGGCATTAGACTGATGCCTCCTGAGACAGGAGCATTAATAACCACGTCCATATTTGGTACACTAGCATCAGACAGTGTCTCACTTTTCATATCAGCAAAAAGCTTATTAGGATAAGAGACCACTTGGATTTCCTCTTCATTATACTGATGCTCCAATTATATCAACCAGAATCAACATCATGAGGTTGTAGAAACAAGATAAACATCATCGCCAATATTAAACCAGGACAAATACTAAGCCGGCCCAAGAAGAGGAGAAAAACTAAAGATACCTCATGAGCAGCAAAAGCTTCATCAGGTGCAGCAGGGCAAACAGAAGATATGTTTTCTTTTCCTGATACGCCTAATTTAAAAGATATGAGAAGGGAGGCAAAATCTTGTAACAAAATGGTATATATGTATAAGCTAATTGGGTTAACCAACTGCCTTCTGTAAATTAAAGGAATGCATCCTCACCTTTGCTTCTCTTTTCATTAATAAAATGAGCCAATTTTCCATTATACATGTCATTAATTTCTGAAAAGACCTCAGGAGGAAGAGACTCTATAACTCCTATATCAAGCTCGTTCATAGGAGGCAGAGTTCCAGCAGTACCAGAGGGCGACGCTGCAGTCATTTCAATGAAAGGTGTACTTGAATCACCCTGCAACTGAGCCTGGCGTTCATCAACACTGTTTTTACTGTTAGCTGCAATATCAGAGAAGCATATCGAATTCAGACTCATCCAGCATGTCTTCAGTGGAAAATGAACTCAATACAAGTTCAGACGATACTTTTTAGTTAAGAACTTGTTGAAAACACAGAATCGATGTTGGAATAAATTGACATGAAGAAACAAAATAAGACCATCATACTAACTTTTTAACAGAAGCATTAAAAAATAGATTTCATATCCATCAGTGCTGCTGCAATAAAAATCCCATTGAGTTTCTCGTGTTGTACAGAGAGTGGAAACAATCTAAGATAAACAATTATGATGTCCTCAAGTATTTTTAGGACACACAAATTAAAGAGATTCCTATAAAAGAGAGGTCTACCACTTTTCATGAGCTAGAACACAGCCAGTGCAAGGAACCACAATAGAGTTTCAGTACCAGTTTAAGTGTGTTAGAAATACTTCTATCAAGCAATAGGCATGACTAGAGACAATAAATATTTGGACAAGCCAATGAAAATAAGTGAAGAAGTCAAACCTGCATCAGCACCTTTCTCATGACTACTGCTTCTGTTTTGGTTATTGGTCTTGGCAGATGGAGCAGTGAGCCAAGATCTGATGGAGTATCTCGCTTTGCCTGGATTTATGTCAATGAAATTAGTAGAAAAGCCAGTTCATAAATGATATACTTTCGTCATCATAACTGGCATAGAGAGATATATGAAACGCAAAGAAAAGACCTTGCTTGGAACTATCTGCAGTTTCAAGCTTTGAGACGTGCAATCCCATGCCTCGTATGTCCTCCACATCTGCACAGCAATAGTCAAAACAGCATTTATATAAGAAGAAGAAGAAAACAGGGTAGACTACAAGTCATACTGAGATCACACTGTGTATGTTTTTGTTGTTGCTGAACAAAGAAATGGTTGATGTGGAAGAAAAATCTAAGTTTCTTACTCTAAATTCACTTGGTCCAAAGGGAATTCTAACATCCTTAGAGAAAAATTTTGGTCTGTATTGTTCAAAATTCACCATGACTTGATTGATTCTGATACGTCTAAAAATTAAGTGAAAAAAGAAATGCCACTAATGCAGAAACCAAAGAACACCAAAGTTGCACTTAAAAGTTTCATCAGCATCAGAGATGCACCAGTATATTTTTAGTTCCCTTTCAGGCTATACATAAGGTTTTTGAAGTTTCATGCAAATAGCATTCTCTGCCAGATCTCAAGCCCAACTCAAGAAAAAAAACATACTGTAACATTCTTGGGTAATAAAACAGAAACTCCCTATTGAAGGGAAAGGAAAAAAAGGTCTCTGAGCTCTATTCACCATCCTAACACTTTGGACTCTAATATGAAATAGTTAAAACACGAATTAATATGACTCTCAAAGACAAATCTTGTTTCTTGCAATAATTTGGCTAAAATCATGAAAACAAGTGGTCGAGCTTCCGCATGTGAGGAAACGTGCATCTTTGCTCTTCACCATTTCTCCCTCTTTATTGAGCTTATCAACACAGAAATATCAGTACAGAAAAGCTTTTCTGTGTCAATACACAAAAACTATATCAAAGAGTGAAAATACAGTGACATTACCTCAGCCCTAAAGAAGGTTGCGGACTTATCATTATTATTCTGACACTTCCAAAAATCAAACGGCGGACAGAAGTGGAAGAAGGATAAGAAACAAGAAGCACAGGATGCTCAAAGGATTAGCTCAGTGTTTTCCTTAATAAAATCATGTATCAAATGGATTAGTTTACTGAAAGTTGCTCGGATACGGAATGTCGCACAATAAAGCTGATATTCCATCCTTAATTGATACGACCTATATTGTTTATTTAAATTTAATTTGACTAATTCATCTGCTGAGAATTAAATCTAGTACTAGAAGCATATTAAAAACAATACAGTTCTATATTTTCCCATTTCATATGACAAAATATTTAAAAAGTACAGTAAAAAATTATTTGTTTGACTCTCAAAGCAGATCAGATAAGCATTTTGGCACAGATGTATCACGATTAAAAAAAAACTAGGAAACAAGAAGGATAATCCAGACTAAAATCACAACAAAAGCCCATAACTTTGAATGTGAAGTGAATTGGTGGTCCCAAAGAACAAAGCTAAACACGCTATTTACATTGAAATAACATTGAGATCAGCTAAAATTTCTTAAGATAATCCATTTCCATTTTGCCATTCACCCTAGAAATAAATCAACTAGTGTTATTTTGTCTTTGCTGGAATTTGAACCTGATCTCCAAGGTTTACACCCAGTTCAGTGAACCACTAGGCCACACTCTTGGGTGCGGATTTAAACCCTTATTTTAAAGTGTATCATAAACATAGGGAAAGCAATTACCCACGTGTGAAGTCGTAAAAAGCTGTGAAACGATTCTCTCAAGCACATCAACACTATCGGTAGCCAATGGCACCTACAAATGGCATAATGCAATTAAAGGAAATAGAAATTTCTTCAGTTAGAAAACACAGAGCACAAGGTTATCACAGAAAATATTATACCGTGACAGAATGGCTCAAGTTATCACAAACACCACAGCCCAAATACTTTACTGGCTCCCCTGCATCGCCCTTTCTTTTCTTTATCTGTATTGATAAATATAGGTGCAAAAGCAGCATAAGAACCAACTATACAACTAGTTTATGCTAAAAGTGCTCAGTAATGAACTATAATCTCAATAAAAAATAGTGGCTTCATAAGGCAAAAAACAGAGAGAGACCTTTAAGGTAAACTTCCTCCCTATCACTCCACACCCCTGCAAACGTAATGAAACCTCCTTGCAAAGGTTTAACAGAAAATGTTGTACCTGAATTGAGAAGTAGTTTACTGTCAATAAGCATTAGTACAAAGGGCCAAAACAACAATGATATTTAGTGGAGATCTAACGTCTTTCAGATCCTTGAACCTCACGCCCCAGTTAACATCTGCACCTATGGATTTGCTTTCCTGCAAACGTTATCGAGAAGTTTATATATATTTGGCTTAAACCCGCATGACTGATTATAAACAAAATGACAAACTTCATGATGCAGATTCACGAAGCATGTAACTAGTATCTGCTTCATTTTGACAGGTACTAGAACAGCTTTTTAAGACCTCTACAGAAATACGATGCAAGTGTATATGTACTACTTACTACATTTGAAACGGAATGAAAACTTGCTCTGAATATATCATAAATATATACACACAGACACACAATACCACTTGAGAGACTACTTATCTCGGCACCAGAATCAATGACGCAGGTTAGAAGCAACAAGCAGCACAGGAGGCAAAATAAATACTCATCAATCATTAAGCAAATCTCCAATATTCAAAACAATAAGAAACAGTGAAATAAAGGAGTCAATGGGAGTTCGCGAGTCAGTTATGTGACTGTGACAAAAATCCAAAAGAAAGCCTACAAATAAAAGCAATAAAGTAAGACATTCTGTGTTGGTCCTAACCTGTATCATGCCAACCAACCGATCATCTATCCCTCTACTGTAGTTCCATAGCATACTGCCAGTTTTAGAACCAAAGTCCTTCTGGAGAGTTTCCTGGAAACACAACAAATGAGTGGGAGATATATATAGTCCAATATTGAGTATAATGCATGTCATCCCCAAACCATGGCATGCCACATATATAAAAGCATTCTTTGTGCCACCACAATTGGTGTATCGATAAGTATCATATGAAGGAGAAAAGTATCCCACTCGACCAGCTGAATAACAGCAAAAAAATTATGAAAGTATTCACCAATAAAAAAATCGATTCTTTAATCAATAAGACAAGTCTTGAGCAATTCTAAGAAAAGATAACCAATCAACGAACAAACAAGTGCTGTAATGTGTTCGACACACTTCGTTCTCAAAAGAAACAACCCCCATGCCAATAAGGAATTTCTCAAGCACTGATTAATCTTAGTTTCCACTAGACAAGATATTCTCATTTTATTGAATGATCATACATTTGGAAACATTTTAACCATGAGTTTAACAAAACATCACTAGCTGAAATAAACTCCAGGAGCTGAGTAAGCCAAATAGGTGTAAATGCTGTCTTAAATAAACAATGTGTCCCCTTTTCATCAGCTCTAGTTAATGAAGGTTCCAAGGATGCTAGACTTAATATGGGCCCATGAAACTAGGGAACAAGTGGCAAAGAGGACTCTGACTCAAGCAGACAGCATGAATAACAAACCTCATTTTTTAGCTATCCTTTGAGATTACCTGTTAAACTTGAAACCTTTTTTCACAAGAAATGGAAAATATAGTTTCATGGAGAGCTTTGGATGGAGAAGCCATCTAAACAAGAAGATTAATCCACTGATTACCTGCAACCCCCACTGGCCTAGGTATCAAACAACACTACACCACCACAACCCCCTCCTCCTCCTTCCATAGCGTAGGAAGGTCGGAATAATCAACTAGTGTCGTCCATGTTAGACTGCAATCCTTGGTTTCCAAGGTTGTCACTCCTTCTCCTAAATGCCAGGCCACCCGGCTTGGGAGAAATTCCGCTTACGAACTCTTACAACCATATCCCTTGATACAATTTGCAGTACCTTCCTGGTACTAGTTTTAATAAATACCACTATCTTATTATTTTTATAAACAAATATACTAGCAAACATACAATGAACAAGAAGATCTCTGTAGCAAGAGATTCAATGATTCATGAAATACTCTTGTAGTGGTTCTTCAAGCATGAAACGTATCTGAGGGGAACCAGATCAAAAGAGATGCAAAACAGTGCTTGTTGTAAACAAACTATAACTAGATAGAAAATCAAAACCGCGAGAGCAATTACCAATATATTGCAGAAGGAAACAAATACTAAACAATGAGAACCTTGGAAATCATACGCAGCTGCCCACAAGTTGTGACTTGTCTCCTGTTCAACTTCTCTTCCAACACGTGACCGATTCCAGGAAGTGCTTTTACTGGAAGTTCACACAGGTGCTCCTCCACCTAATATAGCCAACAAGATAAATCAGCACAATAATTATTTCACTTCTCTAAAATGATCTTCAAGTCTTTGTTTTCCTCTTCTGCCACTACATGCAGTAGACACTAAAATATAAGATGATCAAAAAGGAAGTAGTAAATCAACAAAGATTTAAACAAGAGAAATGTGTTTGATATAGAATAGTATCTGTGATGGGACAAAACTATGTGATCAAAATAGCCCTATTCTGGGACTTATCCTTTATAAAATATTCGCAGATTGTTTTTCATTTATATAAGGTAATAAGAAAGTTGTAATTTATTTACAAAAATTAGTTAAATAATTCAAGAATTCATGTTGATTTCCATCTAACTCCAGATTCTTGCAGCGGAAAAGGTAATCATGCTTGAACAGGATGGACATAAACAAAGTGAACCAAAAAAAGCCTCATGTGGCAATGGAGAAACAGCTCACGTGGCAAGGGCATGGAGAAGCCCTGGCAGAAACAGCTCACGTGGCAAGGGCATGGAGAAGCTCTGGCAGAAACTTCGCTTTATGACAGTGGAGCCTATAAAATCTGATTTGACTTGCAGACATGTCCTTTCTAGAAGTACGTGCAAATTTACAATGCCTAGTGGACTATCGGGTAAGAAGAGATTAACTACAAATAGTTAAAGTTAAAGCAATGACATGTAACCAATAAAGATGTAGCAGCAAAATATATTTTGTGATACAGTAGAAGATACACATATTTAGATGACAAAGATCAAAACATAAGCTCTCCCCCCTCTTCATACATCAAAAAGACAGCTCGAAATAAGCTACCTTCTCAGCAGGGATGTAACACTGCCCATCTGGTTTTGCAATCCTAGTAGCAAGACGCGCCATAAGCATATTCCCAGCAATACCAGCACTAGCAGTACAGCCTGTCACATCAAGAATCTCCTCTCTGATCACTGAGACAAAAGTTTGAATGTCCTCTACTCCAGAATCAGTGGCATCTAAAAATGCTTCATCACAACTTACGGCCTGCATTCAGTAGCAATTATCAATCAAGAGAAAAGAACATCACGAAGTTGTTCAACAAGCAGTTTTGAGGCCATACCTGCACTTTGTTGCAGTACTTGTGCAATATGTTATAAAAGCGATCAGCAACCTGCAAATGAAATCAGATTTTATAGGACTCGATATCCAAATACAAAAGAATTCAATTAAAAGGGGAAAAAGAACAAGATGAATAAACTGAAATATCATGACCACCTCCTCATAAGCCTCGAAGTCATAAGAAAGAATGACTAGGTGAGGGCAACATGACTTGGCATCTCTGACAAACATTCCAGCCTTAACTCCTATGAGAAAAAAGCTTGAATGACGATCAAATTTCGAACACAGGATAATATTTAAGAAAAGGTTTAATTACTGACTGAAAGACTGACCATAACCCCTAGCAGGATAATTCGCTGAAGATATTTCAGCTGTTCCGCGTGGATTATCTGAATGGCAAATGGCAACAGGTTTATCCTTCAACTCGGGGCGATTCCTAATGACCACAGACACAAAAAAGCAATCCTGAACAAGTAAAGTTGAACTGATTGTTTTAGTACAGAGAATAATCTACAGAGACGGGTAGTATATAACATATATATGAGATTCCTTTAGATCAAGGAGAGTGAGAAGGGAGAGGAGCCAGAACATAGATGCAGTCATAACAACATAAAGAGGACAAGTCAAGTTTCTAGACCATCGAAGCAGAAATTACCATATCCACATGAATAATCATTGTCTTATTTGCTGTTGCTGAAGGACTAGGGACTGAACTTGTGCATCTAAACCCACCAGGGGAGCTAGGAAATCGTTTACGATACCGGTTTCTCCAGGTGCCAATGAAATGCAACCTCGAATGCTGAAAGGCAAAAGCACACGGGAATATGTCAACCACTTTGTCACTAGGTGTTTTTAGTATTTGATATGCAATTACTTATCAATGTGCACATACATTTATGTATATATTAGTTATACAATGCAATAGCTGCAAATGAACAAATTCAAAATAACAGATCCACAAGCAAAAGCAAGTAATCTCATTGCATCAGAAGGCCCCAGAAAATCTTGATGCCAAGAATTTAATAGTAGTAATATAAGCAACACAATATCTAGGTATGATGAATTGGCTGTAGATTCTTGGTCTTAGGTTTTTTCTCAACTGAAAAAAAAATTGAGATTAGATCTTCCACAATCTTGAAAGGTCCATCATTGTGTCATCCCATATCCAGCAACAGCAGAAGCAAAAGCATAAAGTAAGTTGATAATGGTCAATTGTTAAAGGAAATTTTAACCCAAAAAGAGAAGGTTGCTATGTGCATGTGGATACCCTTTTGGCAATTATTGTGAAAAAGAATATCAATGCCATATCACCCTTTAACATGTTTTTCTTTATGAGCTCAGCCTTGTCTATCCTTTGAGCAAAAGCTTTTTGCACATGAAAGGCCCCTCTTTGGTGCCCTATTATGATAAAAATAACATACGCTGGCATTTCACCTATCAAAGGTGTTGGAGATACATAACATCCCATATATATATTGTGTGTGTACTACATCCCACGTCTTTTATGTAAAGGGCATCCTGGGAAGTTCATCCTAAGTTACTCGACCCATTGCCTCAAAGTCCGGTTGGATGTTTAGTCTAACACATCTTTCAAAACCGACTTCGTAAGCCCATTTTCACACTTATTAGTCCGCATTGTAATTTACATGTGAGCTCCAAAATCCAGGTTATATTTGCAGAGAGGTCAACTAATATGCGATGATAATTAACTTAACAATGATAACAATATAAACTAACTTTCTAACGCCTCTAGCAATAAGGGAAAAAGAAAAATGAACTTGAGAGTAGATATTGTTCATTACAATCGTTTTTTTGTTGTTTTTTCATTTTTTGCTTTTTTGGGGGAGATAAATACAAGATGTTCTAGCAAGAGCAAAGCCAATATCAAGATAGCAACATGTGTACCTTAAAGTAATTTTCCACAAAATTAGCATCAACTAGAGTTGAATGTTGCTGATTAGGAGACCTAGGAATCTTTATATTTGATGGGCCCACATTAACAGGATCACTCATCCAGTCGCTACAAACTGATGCATCATTATGAGGACTGGAAGGAGCTGAAAATGGAGCTTGGCTTCCATCTCCACTTGCAGCATCACTCAGTTCTTGCATTGCTATGCTACAACTTGACTCTTCAACTCTATCTACATTGTAGTTTGCTTGCATTAGATCTTTAGATTGTAGAGCACAAGGCTCCAAATCTTCTGCAGATTGGCACTCTTCAAATGATATAGGATCTTCATTTGGTCCAGAATATGACAATGGGCTCTCAACTCTAGATGTGGCTTGGACAGTTGAACATGTTGTCATATCATCACAAATAGCAATGTTTTTTGTGAAGAAAGCAGATAGCTTAGGCTGGTTATTAACTTCACTTGCAAGCTGATCAAGCTGATAAGGAACCCCTGAAAACAACAAAACAACGATAGAAGAGCTAATAAGTAAACAAGTGGTCAACTTGCTGGTTTGCATTAAAAATCAAGTCATAGAAATATAAACTTACAATTCAGAAGCTTATTTGCAGCGACAGAATCCAACACCCATGTGGGTTTGACTACTGGAAGTCCCCTGCTAAAGGACCTATATCAAATTCAAACAAATCTTAGAAAAAAATCACAACTTCTATTTTCAGTAGAGATACAAAATAAGAAACTGATTGAACGTGGTTTTACAGCTGACCTTAAATTCTTGACCTTACTGTCAGGAAGATTACTACAGATTATATGAGTAACACGACGCCTAGAGAAATAATTTTCAAAATGGCCTCCATGCTTCAACATATATCCTCGAAGTTCCTGGAATGATATTGTTGAAATCAATAAACCACAAGAGAAGCAACCTAATCGTCCATATGAGAAAATCCAGTGAGGTACAGAAAAGAATATGATAGCTATATAGTCAAGGTATTGATTACAATGAAGATGGATGTTTCAATTCGGGTTTACATGCAGACTGAAATGAACTCTTTACAAGAATACAAGTAATCATTAGTCTCCCCAATTCAAAAGTTGGAGAAGTTTTTTATTTATGAAACAGTATTGGACATCATTCATAGTTCGATTCAGGATCTTTTAAGTCGTAAATCTTGAAGCAACCATATCAGATTAATCCCCGGCAAGAAAATCACATGAAATAGACCAGAAAGAAACCATAATGTACTAAACCTGACTGGAAGGAACCGTGTATCCATCAACAAAAATGGATACGCCCTGAAATATAGGTATGGAAGAATTTGGACCACTGATAGAAGTGCTTGATGCCTCCGCCTCAAACTGCTTGTGTAGCTTCTGATTCTTGACGGCCATGTAACTACATCAAAGTTTTCAAAAGCAAGATCAACACGAACTTTCTTGATTGATGAAAGTCAATTGAAAACTAATTAATTTCAGGATAGTGTATAATTGATTTTCAAGATAGTATACAAAAATTCAAGATAATGTACAAAACTTTGCAAAATTAGTTCAAGTAAAGAAATAAGTAATATTTTGCCTGCCAAAATTGGAGAAAGGTGAACTATTGAAGGCGGGACGAGAAGCAGAGCGAGAACTGGCACCCCAGGCCATGCCTAGGGTATTTTGACTCGTCTTCTTCTTGTTGTTGCTATTGTTACTCCGGTTGGAATTTGAGGTTCGTTTTGAATTGGAACCGGAGTTCGCAGAGCGTGAGGGTTCCTCCATGCTCGTCTCCTCCGAGTTCTGAGAATTGAAATTGAAACGCTGATAATAGAAACTTTGAATTATTATGAGTTAACTATACTGTTTTATAGTACTAAAGAAATTGCGCATTAAAACGCGTCTCCCTCAAGCTTTATTTTTACGCTAATGGAATTTTGAATGTCTTCTTGTTAGAATTATTTATTTTTACGCGAAGGTTAAAGATTGACGCGTCTCCCTCAAGTTTT